>JAAAKE020125160.1:0-14967 GCA_010014785.2 Anisolabis maritima
TTTTTTAATTATTTTTGAAATTTTTTCCCCCTTTTTTCCCCCCCCCCCCCCCCCCCCATAATTTTTGAATTTACGCCACAGTAATGTGTTATAGAAAAGAAAAAATAAATGCCGATAATTTTATCTGCATTAAATATTAGTGCTAATAATGAAATAGTCTTCAGATCATTAAAAGATTTTAATATAATTTTACTTTCTCTTTCCTATATATGTAATATATAGTGAGAAAGTATTGCGAGCGCAAAAAAATCCGAAGTCAGGATTTCAACAGTTTTGCGGTCGAGTCTAAAAAAAATATGTCTCGCAGAATGGTCTGTCTGTGAACAATTTTCCTCAAAAACGTACGAGGCTGAAATTTTATATTTAAGCTAGGCACCCTTGTCGCTTACACCTTGAAGTTCCTCAATAAAATAGGCTAAAGAGTACTAGTACTTTACTAATTAGTTTTTTTTAATTTTCTCAAAATTTACTTAAACGATTTTGATTAAAATTCATACATCAATTATTTATTAGATGATCTTTGAAATGCATTAACCCTATGTGAAATATGACTAAAACCTACGGTGTCCAAAAGTAGGGAAAATTTATAAATTTGCATCTCTATCCAATATAAAAGTCCATGTATTAACCCTTATCCCCTCCTCCAAAATTGTCTGGGGCCAACATTACCACACATACATCTTTTGCCGTTGTTCGGGCAAGCGGTAGAAGAAACTTAGATCATATGGGTTTTTTGTTATCTCTTAAATTCTCTAACGATTTTGATTAAATTGGTTGTACAATGATCTATTAAGAGAAAGACTACAGAGGGGGCCCGACGCAAAAAATATGGTGTGACGGCACACCACTCAGCTTTCCTTACCTTAGATAAGAGAAAGTTGTGTTTTGTCACACCAGATATTTATTAATATAATTTGTTACTATTTATTTATATGTAATTAAGATACCAAGCGAGAAATTTAATTTAAAAAAGATTAATTTCTCGAAATATTTTAAACATTAATATTAATACAAAATATCAATATAGTGTACAATCTCCCCTATTTGTACAATATTAGTGAATAAAACAAAAACAACATTCGGCGACGTAAAATAATTCAGCTTTGATAAAAACTTTTTTTTTTTTTTTAAATCTATTTTCGAATATCGAGGTTAGATTCCAATTTATCTGGATAGGAGGAGAGAGAGAGAGAGAGAAGAGAGGCGAATGCGTCATCGAATCCCAGGCTTCATTAAGGCCCTTAGCAACCGATGGGGATGAACTCATTGGAAACGATGACTAACGGAAACCTAATGGTCGAAAATAAAATCCTCTTGTGCCGGAGCCTGGAAATATCAAATAAAGGAATGAACATCGTAAATATAAGGGATATAGCGGAACCAATAAGTTGTTTAACTTTATAAAGAAAAATTTCTGTTATTAAAGTTTGTTAAATAATTTTGACTGAAATTATTCATTTAAAATTTTCATATATATTGTTGCTATGTCCAATTTTTTGTACTAGGAAAAGTAGAAAAGAATGGAAAGAGAGATAGAGATTTTGGTAGTAGTATTGGCATAGAGATAGAGCGAGAGAGAGAGAGAGAGAGAGCGTTGAGGGTTGTATGAGGAGAGGACAAGAAATGGGGGCGCAGAAAATCAATAGGTGCAGGCAGAGTTGGCGACGCCATTATAGAACAACCCTCGGGGTTATTTTATCTTAAATCAACTATAAAATTTTTCTTATTTGAGGCAAAAAACATGATCAAAATTTTTAAATATTTGAATATATGTTCTTTTTTCTACTGACCTGAGCAATTTGATTTCCCGACATTGCTCTTTTTTTTTTAAATAAATCCAAAGTCACGAAGAAGAATCAAAGAAGTTTAGGGGGAATCATTTTGGTCTTTTGTTTTTTTTTTTTTGTTCGGGGGGAAAATAGCACTCACATCGTGAAATTTTTTCTTTAAGGGGGATTTTTACATTAAATCACGAACACACGCACACGGACACACACACACACACATGCCCATGTGTGTGTGTGTGTGTGTGTGTAGGATGTGGTCACTGGGTCGCGCGGGGTGGTCGTAGACGGGGGTCCGGGTTCGAGTCTCGACGAGCACTGAAATCTGCCCAGAGAGATGGTCGGAATCCGGCGGCTGCGCAATCGGCTTTCAAGGGGCCAAGGGGACCAATGGGGGATCAAGGGGATCGGGGTTGCAGCCGAGCTGCTTCCGTGCCACATATACCACCTCCACTACCTCCACCCTTTTTCACTAGCACAAACCCCACCCCACACGACGACTACAAATTTCTACTTATAAAAATAAAAAAAATTCTATTATTACATTTCGCACTTTCACTTTTCATAAAGAGAAAGAGTTCTGGATTTAATCTGATTACGAAGACTGTAAAAATTAAGATCAAAGAATCAGAAGAATCGTAACAACGTGGAGAGGGGAAGGGGAGGTTTTTTCAGGAAAGTTTCCTAAAAACCAGAGAGAATAGTGGAATTAGTCACACAAATGAATCGGTTGTAAGGGTGTGAATTGATGCGGGGGGTTGGAGGCTAAGGGTTGGCCAGCAAACGATCATCGATCGCCTTGGCGAAGCGAGGGCTCAGGGCTCACTCAGCACCCCCCATTATTGCCCCGCCACCCTCTGGGCTTGTCATTAATACAGGTTAATTGCTAAAAGGTGAACTCCCAAATTAGAAAAATTATCATATTAGCATGGCAACGCTTCAACATTAAAATATGTCCATTTTCCAGCGGTTTTCAAACGCCACTGACTGAGGGTCGCACTCTTCAAGAGAAAATGTGAAACAAGTTTTTTGATAAGTAGAAACTGTCTTTAAGGAAATTTTTGATGTACTTGGACTAGAAATCATGTCTGCATGGTACAATTTCGAGAATTCCTGAAAAAGAATTTAGATGGTTCTTTAAAATTCCGGAAAATGATGATATGAATAAGAGTAACCAAAAGATTAAAATAAATAACAAATTGGACCAACATTATTGATTGATATGATTATCATAAATCCTACTTTGAAGGGACGCTTCTGGGCCTGACCCCTTCTTGAAAGATAAAATTGGAAAAATCAATTCAAATTTTTAATAAAATGAAAAAATTAGTTTGCCTTATAAATAACCACGGACGCACATGAGTCGCTAGACATCCCTAGTTTAAAAAATATGAGGAAAAATAATTAAATGGTGCTAAATGGAAGATAAATAATTAAAGAGAGGAGATGGTATCGATAGATGAAAACCGATTTATAAGCTATTGTCCAGAAAATTTTATTCATGAAAAAATAAAATAAAAAAATGATTAAGATGAATTTATTTAAATACGATATGAGAGATTAAAGACAAAGACCTGTAAGTGAATTATAATGAGATATGAGGGGAGATAAAAGATCAGTTTAGAATCAATTAAAAAGATTAAAAATTTATATTTTATAACAAGATTATCTCCACAGTCCTCTCTTGGCGGATGGTTCAACTAAGAGGGATTTGCCCTCTTCTCTAACTCTGAGCCCTTTTTTTATAGTATTTCAGACAGTGGGGGTTGTTTTTATATTAATTCAATTAAAATTCAATGGATCGTATAGATTCATCTTCCTAAATTCCCAATTTACCTTTCCTTTGTGGCACAAGCCCTTTAATCGTAGCCATCTATCGGAATCAAGTGAATTTATGTTCTCTATACACTAATTTCTAGTCAAAAATACTAAACATTCCTAAAAGCCCGGCCATTACTTACATTACTTACATTACCAATATTTTTTTGGAATTAATATTTTAGTTGAAAAGTCAATATCGAATTTTTGCTCGATCGCATTTTTTTTCTCACTTTGGAAAAGTGGTATAAAAGTCTGGTATTTGCAAGATAAAATAAAATAATCGCTCAAAATAAAAAAAATAGAATAGCTTGGCTCTAGAAAATGTCAAATTGGAAATATTTATATTTAGCAAATATGAAGTTTTGTGTTGATTATTCAGGGTATGTAAAATGCCTTAAAAGTATGAAGTATTCATACTTCTAAAACTTTTTTTTTTAACTAAATAATTTTTCAAGATTCATACATGATGGTGTTAATTTATTTTCAATAACTGTCCTGAATATATTAATCTAATCATGAGTCAATAAATATAGTTTTTGCGATTGAATATTTACAATAATAACCAATTATTATACTTGTTTTTAATTATATTTTCTATTTAAATATAAAGATTACTTACTATATTATATTTTTATTGTCTATTATAAAATTTATTTTTGTATATTATATTTTTATTTTGTAAAAAAAAAAAAAAAAATTATTTTTATATCGGAAATAAAAATTGGAATAATTATTGGAAAAGCTAGTCGGGAACCAGCCCCATCTCCAGATTAAAAACGTAAGTTAAAATGTTGATACATCAACAATGCACAGTCGAATAAATATTGTTCTGTTTTTGATTAATTAAGGGCTCATGTGCAAAATGTAATTTGGAATCTGAGGCAATTTTGGTTATTGAATCCTGAAGAAATTGTTAAAATGTGGTTCCTTCTCTCTTATTCATTTCAAATAAAGCCAATGCAGCAATAATTTTTAAATTGAATTAATAATAAAGGAAACAATAATGGCTGAGAGATGAGAATGTTTTTGACCCGCTTTTATAATTTATAATGAATAGATGGTCTTTGAGACAAGCCTGAGCTTACTTATATGTTAGATAAAAAAAAAGTCATTATGTGTGGGAACTGGGTTAGATCTCTCTGCCTCTCTCTCTCAACTTAAACATGTTTAATAAAATTATCCAAGAGTGTTTTAAGTTTTTAAAACAAAAGATGCTCTTGTTCTGATATTTATTTTAAATTTTAATAGATCGTAAACTTCAGCCCAAAAAGGAATTTCGAAATTAAAATGCACAGATCCTACTAAAATTATCATGCTAAATATAAAATTTCATTCAAACAAATTCACTAGCTAATAATAATAGACATTTTAATTTTTGCTTTTATTCATAAAAAAAAAAAAAAAAATAGGTTTGGATTAATCGTGATTTTAAGAACGTTTTGACTGCTACTTTTTCACTCGATTGAGAGTATCGAGTTTGTAACCAACATCACCATACTTGAAATAAACCAAGATTAAAAGCCTAATTTTTATTTTATTTTATTTATTAATATTGTATATAATATGTATTATATTATTTTAATTTATTAATATAAATAAAAATAAAAATGTCTATAATTAATGATTTTGAAAGTTTGAATCACACTATCCCAAAAAAGAAATTTGTAATTAATGATACTATTTATATTAAATATTAAACAAATTGTAATCTCTATTATTAAGCCTTACTTATTTTTGATTAAATTTCAGATTCAATTCTTCTCTTCCAAGACGTCCTCAAACATAAACTATGATATTTTATTTTTCCTGATATAAATCAGAAGAGAATTTTGCACAGGGAACATAAACATTAAAAAGGAAATAAAATGATAAGAGGCTCGAAGTCTACCTTGAGCGGCCTGGTGATTGTAACAGTCTCGATTGTTGTGGTGGGCGCCATCCTTTCTTCAGGAGGCCGTGCAGAACTGAAAATATTCACAAGCATTGACCAATTAATTATAATCTATACATATATTAAAGTATTCATTTCAATGGAAAGAAAGGGGAGAATGAATAAAAATACAAAATCTGATATAACACATCACGCAACTTTTTCTTACCTTTTATTATCTAGTATTTTTTTTTTTGTTTTTTTTTTTTTTACTAAGGGTGTTTTGGCTACTCCCCTCTAAGATCCTGCTTGTTTTAATGATATTAACAAATTAAAAAATCCATGTTCAAAAGTAAAATTGAGTTGAATTTATTTTTATTGCTCATTCAACATCCCAAGGGGAATCTATAAATAGTAAAGGAATTGTTTTTGTCTGAATGGAGACGATTCGAATTTAAAAATAATTTAAATCTGAAATGTTAATAAATGAAAAAATTTTCATTTATGTTTGGTGTCGTTTTCGTAATAACCCGTAATAACGCAGAGGTGCATTTTGACGCTTTTGGCATAAAGGTTTGCAGTCTCGCACCAGCCCATAATGCCACCAAGGACACGTTCTTATCCCACCAACGAAAACTCAAAAATTAAATGGAGTAGATATTTAGTGTTTGTTTTGTCAGCTCTCCAAACGCTCTTCAGAAGGGAGCCCTGGACACCCAATATTAACGCCTAGTTACACCAATTAAACGAACTCCTAACTTATTTTGTTAGTAAGAGCACTCGGCCGGAAATTGAAAGAAAGAATGGAAGAATAGAAGAATTAATGTCGATCTGGAATAAGAATAAATAAGAAATTTTTCTTTCCAGGATTATGAGTCCGCCCAACCGATTGTATCTATTCAAAATAATTAAAAATTATTAATTTGAATAAATAAGGATAGATAAAGAGGTTTAGTAATAACATCATGGCCTATATGGTCCTTGAGTGAATTAAAAATTATTCTGAAAGCAAAATGAAAATGATGTCAAAAGAAGAAAAGAATATTTATAATAAAAATAAATAGTTACATTTAAAGAGGCAAAATACATAATAATTTGCTATCTGATATTTATTGTTAAATAAAAACATTTTTTTTCATTATAATTTTTTTTTACTTTTTCATAGTACATATGAAGTATATGGAAAAAATTTTATCTCGAGATTTTTATTGTCCTTGACGTTTTGGTCCGAAAATCCCATTTTTCGAATTATGTCTGTCTGTGTAGATGTTCGTTAATACGATAACTCGGGCACGCTTTAATATAGGACAACCAAATTTTACATACGTGCATTAAAACAAAATTGGACTATTTCCCGCAACCGGAAGTGGTACTTTACCTGAAACGTTTTTCTACAAATCATATTAATTCATCTATATACGTATATAAGAGAAAGTGCATGGAAGACCACTCTCGATTTTTTAATAATTGATTGATCATGAAATTTGAAAAATTTAGTTAAAGAACAATTTGGAAACAAGGTGTGAAGATTTGTCCTCCTTACTTTCCTTTAAATTAAATACACTCAGGAGCTTACATCTGGTGAGCATAAGTTACCCGATTTCTTCTATTTCCTATCTAGATGCCAAACTTTCCTATTCTCTCATCAAACATCAGGATTGTGCATCTATAATTTTTTAAGTCTCCCATCTCCAAGTTAGTAAAATAATAGTACAATAGTTTAGTAGTAGAAAATTAATAATAATAGTCAAATTAAATAAGAATATTTGACAAAGCAAAACAAACAAATAGTATTATTGTCAAAATGATAAGAGAAGATAAAAATAAAAAAGTGCGAAATGTCTAGCCGTTATATGCGCACAGAAATTTAAAAATCCTCAAATTTTCTCTAAACAGATGATCTATAAAATAAAAATGGAAGTTGGCTCACGGAGTTTTCTTTGTGTCACTGGTTGACATGTTGGGTAAGAAAAACAACAACAAAAAGCACTGAAAGCACCAGGAAAACAGACAGGAGAACACTGACAGTGAGAGCAACGAGAGAGAGAGAGGAGAGAACTAGCAGAGGCCCGGCAACGCTCCTTTTAGCCTGTGCGGCTTGGGAATGGGGTCCGCCATTCGACACGACGGACATCATGCCAACCTGCTTATTCCCTTTAATTTAATCCATTCTCTGAAAAATGAACAAGCAGAACTCCCAAGTGCCTGCATTGTTTCATTTAATTACACCTAAAGCACTTAATAAAAAATGTTGGTCTTCAGATGTTAGTAAAGAGATATTTTTCTTGTAGAAAGATTGAATATAAGGGAAGAAGGTTTGAAAGTAGATAAGCCACGATGAGAGGTATGCGCTTAGAATTCAGGAGAAGAGTTAGATATTAAGTGAATAAATGTCTCAAAAGTTGAAATATATTAAGAGGATGCTTTTGCGTCTCATTAAAATATTGCAAAAAAAGGTAGAATATAAAATATATCTGTCCCCTTGTTGGGTAAAAATATTCTTGTATTGAGGCTTCCCCACTCTATTTTGAATATCAACAAGAAATTGCCAAATATAATAAGGGACCCTTTGGGTAGAGGCTAGCGTATTGGCTTTCTGCCCAGATTTTTTATTTTTTGTCTTTCGGCTTTGGATTCCATATATATTCAAAATTCAGTAATAAATATAGATATTCAAGATAAAAGAGATATATGTTTGACCATAATCGTAATAATAATAAAATGTTATTACTGAGGTCAGGAAGCGAACCATTGACCATGAAACAAGAGCTTTCATTATCAAAACAGGAACAGGTGATCCGTATTCTCCTGCATAGATTTTGTCATTAAATATAAATATATAATAGAAATGCACCATTGGACACAATAGAGGAAAATTAGCTTCTATGGTTTTCTGCCCTATTGAAAAGGGATGCCCTCTACTTGCAAAGATAATCTTCATGCCGGTACTGAGAGAATCCTTTCTCGAATCTCGAAGATTAGTTAGAATAGCAATCAAACACGAGAAATTAGGGGAAATAAAGTAACTTTATGGAGTCCGATGGATGGCTACTGCCAGAGGTCAAGCCACACGGTTCAATTAAATGAAAAATAATATTTACTGAAAATGGAAATAAAATAAAAATGAGATTTCAAAAATTTCTTATTTCATTAAATAAAAATAGATTTCAACTTATATGATATACAAGTCAAAACAATCATCTCTTTTCTCATTTATTTTAAACGATATATTCACTTGGGGGATTGATTTGAAAAAACAAACCTCTTTTATTAAATATTATATTATATACATACAGAAAAAATTTAAAACTTATTTTTCTTATTACTTGAAAACATTAAATAAAAGAAACTTAAAGAAGTTTGAGAGATAGAAAAAGAGAGGATTCGATTAGATTGCCTTATAGCTTGATGCAGGTATATTAGGGAGGCTCTTAAGTTATTTATTTCTATAAGTGTATTATCTATTAAGGATAAGGAAGAAAAAAGAATCAAACAAAATATCTTAATATTATCATTTTATCATCTCTGCCCCACCCGTTACGTTTGATACCGTAAAGATAATATTTGTTTTTAATTTTTGATAATTTATATAAACAAGAGACTTTAACAAAATATTAAAAATACACTTCTCATTGACTTATTTCTTGATGGTTGGAATTTTAGATAATTTAAAATTGTTAAAAGATAAGCGTGGAATAATGAAAAAAGTTATAAATATTAATAATATTAAATGTTAGTACTTACCAAAAAAAAAAAATGAAGGTTCTTATTCTGGATGATTCAGTCAATCACTTAGATAAAATGAACAACACTCAAAGGTAAAAAAAGGTATAAAGATGCGCAACAAGGAGAGCGTCCGTGAGTGTGTGAGTGAAAATAAAACAGGCAAGGGTTGCTGGGTGAGGGTTTAAGGTTCCTTCCAAGTCGAGGAACTCTTTTTCTCTGAAGCCGCCGAAGAAGAAGAATCTCCACTTCTGGTCCACAGGAAGGGTGGAGATGTGTGCGGATGCTGGATGGCTCTCAGACTACCTCCATACAACTACCAGGTGAAGAGGCGTGCACACACATAAATAAACGAGGCAAGCGGTTAGAAAAAATCAGAATTAAATGGATAAATACACATTGGGGATGTTAAAAATAAATTAAAAAAAAAAATCAAACTACATTTTGGATCAGAAAGCTGTAAATTTATTTTAAATTTCAGCTTCAAACACGAAACTGATCATGCTTAAAGATTCTCAGGTACTTTCACACCTTTTCAACATGTAAACTGAGAGAGAGAGGGTATTCTTTATGAAAAAAATTAGAGGGGAGAAAACCTTTTACAAAAAAAAAAAAAAATAAAATACCACAATGATAAAAAAAGAATGGGATATATAATATATCTAAAACTCATTTTATATATTTTATAAGAGCAGGGTGAGCAGGTGTTAAGTTAGAGAAGAATTTACCAAAAGAAATAAAATAGAATCAAAGCTACTCACTAAATTTCATAAATCATTTATATCATTAAATTTGTATTGGAATAATGACGATCGCTGATTAATATAAAGTGATTTATAATTTACTTTCCTCTACAATTTATTTTCTGAGTGAATTAGAATTAGTAAAGCATAGAAAAAAAAAAAATTAAAACGCTTATACAGTCAGCGATTAATCAGTTGAGAAAGCCGGCCTAAAAATAATTTGTTAATTTTTAGCAAATTTAACAAGAAATGAACATGACACGAATTTAGGTTAGTGAAGGAAGAGGGATGATGGGATTCTGGATTGCAGACGGAGGGAATTGAAAATGAAAAGAAAGAAAATGAAGAATTTGTAAAGGGGTATATTGGAATTATATTTTAATTTTCTTTTGTTTTCTAATAATTTAAGTTAAAAACTTTTTAAAAATAAGTTATCATATTTACAATTTGCTATTTCATGAAAATTTTATGGAAGATGAAAGGAAATTCAGGGCTATTTTTGCCCTCAATAACCTCTCTAGACTGCAAATGTTTTATTAATTTTTTGTTTTTCAATTCTAAATGTCACCAAGTTCAAAATAAATAGATTTATCAATTAAAATTTCTATTAAATTTATAAGTGAATGGCAACTAGGAATCTTTCATTTAATTTAATAATTAATTAAAGACAATAATAATTTTGAATTGATCCAAATTATTATGGAACTATTCTCAGAAATCTCGTAATATTAGAATAAAAAAAAAAAAAAAAAAAACATTTGCCAAGAATGGCTTGAAACTTAATACAAAGTTATCATTAACTTTTGGCAATAATCGACCATTTCATTTAAAGTTCCAATATGAAAAATTATTTTTTAATTATTTTTATTTTGAGAAATAATATCAATTATTATTAATCAAAATTATTTTTTTAAACATTATGAACAATTTTATTCTTTGATCACTAAACACACTAGTTTCCTCTTCAAAGGAAGGTTAGTCAATAATCGGAGTCAGCGATTAATCGGTTGAGAAAGCCGGCCTAAAAATAATTTGCTAATTTTTATAGCAATTTTAACAAGAACATGACACGAATTTAGGTGATTAATGGAAGTGACGGAAGAGGGATGATGGGATTCTGGACTGCAGACGGAGGGAATTGGACAATTAAAATTTTGAGATGAATATAAATATAGAGTGGCCAAAAGTCAGTTTACTTTTATTATAAATATGTACAAAAGCATTCGCAATTAACAAATGGTCAATATTAGAGAGGCATTTTTGAAAACATATTGTCTTTTTTTGTGCATAATCCTTATCAGTGATCCATCTTTTTCTTTTTTTTTTTTTAAGCATGAGGACCAACGGGCTTAAAAAAACCATTGATCATATGCAACCAGGAGGGAGTGAGAACTTTAAAAGGTGCTTGTTGAGGTTGAATTTGAAAGATTAGAGATAAGAAAGAAGCAGGGAAGTTGTTCCAGTCACTAGATTGATGGGGATAAAGAAAGAGTGGAATTGACTAGTTCTACTAGTCGTGAGTTTAAAGACATGGGGTGTTGGGAGGATGACTCCTCTATTGCGGACATGTCACTTTGGGAGTAATGATGGATTTGTATTTGGCAGAGCATCGACCATGAAAATATCTGTAAAAAAGCGTCAATGCAGAGACATTTCTATGATCGAGTGGCTCTAAGGAGGCAGTAAGAATCATCTCCGATCATTCTCACCGCAAGGATTTGAGTCAAGGGAACAGAGAGCATGCTCAGAAGTTCCATAGTTGAGACCCTTACTGAAGGCAACGAATCTGAACCTTGTATAGGGTTAGAAGATGCTGAAGGGAGAAATAATGCTTGGATATGAAGAGGAAACAAAATTTCCTAGCAGTTGATTTGGCGGCCGCAGAAATATTGTCATTCC
Organism: Anisolabis maritima; assembly: GCA_010014785.2. Taxonomy (NCBI): domain Eukaryota; kingdom Metazoa; phylum Arthropoda; class Insecta; order Dermaptera; family Anisolabididae; genus Anisolabis; species Anisolabis maritima. Next base: position 11,841 of record JAAAKE020125160.1, read on the forward strand.
AGGAGAGATCCGAAGAAATCATCTCTCCCAGAACAGAAAACGAGACTATGAACTCGAGATTATTATGACTGTAGGTGATGAATGCTTATGTGCGATTTCCCAGTCTGGAAATTAGGCAACAATGTGTTTTCTTGGAATTAAAGTTGGCGTGGTTTCGGGATCCCCATTTCTCCAAGATACTGAAGTCATAGAAGAAACAATACCTTGGCCACTTATTTAATTGTGTGCACTATCGTCCATAAATGGATGGGATTAGAGATCACTGTCATGAGGTCATTGAAGTACATAAGAAATAAGATGGGAGATAGGACCGAACTTTGGTAGACTCCATCATTGCATGAGGATCACAAGTAACTCCGTCGACAACAAATGAGATCTTTCGATCATTTAGCAATCTTCTGATGCACAAACAAAGATCCGAAGAGAATCCATAGCTAGGGAGTTTTGAATATAAATTTTTATATAATATCTGGTCAAGCCTTTGAGATGTCAAGTGGTTTCACCATTTTCCTCCAAGGCTTTGTTCCAGAGCTGAGTGACATAGCCTAAAATGTTTTAACAAAAATACGCGCTGTCATGTATAATAGTAAACATTTTGTAATAGAGAACGTTACAATTATAAAAATCAACTATTGACATCTATGGTTTAAGAGCGTCTAGATATATAAAATAGTAAATAGAAACCGGGATTTTGAACCAATGTAGCAAAATTGTATTGGTAAACTGACTTTAGGGCCAACCTGTATATAGAAAAAAAATTGGGATTGCCAATCAAAAAGAAAAAATATCAGACAAAATTGTGGGGTGAAAAAAAGGTCAAATGCAACTTTTTGATGGAGAAAATTGTGATCTGAAAATAGCCGATTGATCGCTTAAATAACTCATCATAAAACTTGAGAAAATCACTCCTTTGCGAGATTTCATTGGTAATAATTGATATTAAAAATGAACCTAAATAATTTGAAGACATTCCGTTAGTTTAAAGACTTCTAAATATTTTCATTAGTTACAGAGAGAAAATAATCGAATGTGTCATTGGAACTCATTAAGCAAGAGTTGAGGAATTCAACATGACTAATTTCAGATCTTTGAACTCTAATCTCTATTCCACAAATATATATTTTTTTAAAGATATATTTTTTTTATATATAAATTATATCTATTTTTAATTTTTATTTAGCTATATTAACGATTATTTAATAAATAAACAAATATATATACAATATTTCGTTATATATTCACTATCTTCTTTTCAATCAATTTATTCTTTTTTGGTATCAATTTGTATATCCTTTTCAAAAAATTTAAGATTTAATAAACTTATAATAAAATGAACTAAAAATTAAAAAATAATTTTTCCCTTGAATGTGAGTAAAAATAAAATCATGGGGGTTCATTAAAAATCTAATTTCTTATTTGGTTAAATTTTTAATCAACTTCTTTCTTCCTTTTATTCATATTCTCGGAAATTACTTTTTGTTTTTATTGCTAATATAAATAAAATACTAAACTATTTTTATAGATAAAATATTCAAAAATTTTTAATAAAAGATGGCACGAGGAAAATGTATAGTTAAAGGGTATAGAATTATAGAAAGGCTCTAATATAATAATAATTCTATTCATTCTGGTATCGAGTTATTGTAATGCAAATCTTTGATTCTATTTTATTTTGAGTAACAATTGTAAATGAATAAAAGTTCTCTTTCTCTTGAAAAAGATACTTTCGAAATTCCTAATTTGATAACTTTATTGACCATGAATCTTTATGCATGTATATTAACATTTAACATTTTTTTATAATGAAAATGACAATCACACTTGTTCTTAAGAATATAAAATATATTTTGTGAATTTACAGTGTTTTTTGAATAAGTTGAATTTTTTATCAACTTTATAATGAAATATTTTTAATAAAGATAAAATAAGTAAATAAAATCTTTATTGATAAACAAATTATTTTTATCAATGTAAATAGAATTGACAGAAATATTCTGCTAATTGTACCTTCTTATGGAATAGGAGCAAAAATTATTAAGAAAATAATAATAAATATTCCAAATTAATTTTATACATTCTAATAATAATAAATTAAATCAAATTTTAATGAATTATTTATTATTTTCGTAATAAAAATTTTTCAGTTCAAACAAAAAGAATGAAATGATTTTGTTTTTAATTTGAATTCGGCCAGCCAGCTGGTGCTGGTGACTTAACAGCCTAAAGATTGAAGCATGACCTAATTTGGTCTCGACATCCTATTTTCAATTACCTATTAAGTAGGTAACAAAATAATTAAAATAAAAAATAAAATAGAAATGAAAGGGTAATTTTGAATGCCACGTGAGTTTCAAGTGATTATCTGATAATAGTTCATTTGTTCAGGTTAAATATACACACTTGTTATGTGTTTGTGTTAGTGAGAGCTGTGTTTAACGAGAATTATTTTTAGAAAGAAGCACGCGTTGGACCCTCAACTATTTACTTACTTCTCCTGTTGTATTTCGAAGACAAGGGACGTTGAATCAAATTCACTAAAGTCAGGTAAAGATTCAGCTTCAAAACTAAAACCACCTAAATAACTGGCGCGCACTTGGGCGTTCATATTTGAGAGAGGCTTCGCCATCCTTGGCGACGGAGACGGCGTTGGCCACTTGACGTCCCTGGTCGCTAGCTGCCTTGATCACAGCTCACAGGTTGGGATCTGCTTTGCTTCGCTACTTTGTTTAGCGCAGTGCGATGCTGCTGCCCTCTGGTCGTCAATTTTGGAAACGTTTATGCCGCATGCCGCAATGCCCGGCAAATTCTAATCTTTACCTGAACTCAATAAGATAATTAATATTCAAAATTTATTTTATTTCTAATTCTAATTCAATATTATTAAGCCTGAGAGTTAGAAGGGTCATATTGAAAGCTATGAAAGTTAAAAATAGAGGGCAATTTATATCTTCTTCTTCTGAACTATTGATAAGAAATATTTATTAATGGGATAGTTAATTTATAAAAGCAAATATGGATTATAATTCTTCTACGGTCATATATATATATATATATGGGGTGGGTTCTGATTTCCTTCCCCAGCAAGAAGCATCAATGATATATTTTTATCATAAGGAGGATATGATCC
>JAAAKE020125171.1:0-14967 GCA_010014785.2 Anisolabis maritima
AGGTTAAAGATACTGACATTGTCAATATTGATAACCTTAAAAGCCAAGGGGTGTGGTGTGGGTTCGGATCCCAGACAGTCCGATGAAAATTTATTTAAATCAATTGGATACCAAATGATATAAATATTCCTGGATTAATATATCGTAAAAATATATTCTTTATCGGCTTCAGATCTCGAAAAGACAAAAAAAAGACTGAGCAAAAGCTCGGTGTCCCAGATACTATAACATTAATGGAGAAAAATTGTTTTATTTTTAATTTCTCCCTCTTATAGGTCATATAGACTTTAACAATCCCAGAGGTAGAGGTCTCGCTTCACGTTCCAAAGTTCACTGATTCGATTCCCGTTCTGAACGAAAAAAAAAATTATTTATATTGAATTAGATCAGGAGGTGTTAGTATTTTTTGGGGGTTTATATGCCGCTCAGACCTCTGCTTCAAGTGTGACAATGTCAATACCTCTAACCTGGATGCAAACCTGTTGAATGTGAGAAGAATTTTGCTTTTATTGTTATTATTTGACGCCACTTATAGGAAGATTAGGTATCATATTTTATTAACATCAAGTTAAAAATTCACCCCCCCCCCCCCAAGGATGTTTGGGTCATTTCATATCTATTGAATTTTTTGATTGAATTTATGTTGACAAAATACACTCCTAAGTTAAAATTTTTTTCTTTAATTTAAATATGTCATGGATGACGTCCATGAGTTACCCAAGCTAAGGCTCCTACTAAGCTTTATCATCCAAAAAAAATTAGAAACCATCATAAAATTTATTCTTCTAACACCAACAATTATACTTTTTGAAACAGAATCGATTCCAGGGGTCCTTCCCCCCGATTAGAAAATGCTTGTGATATGTATAAGGAGTGGAGTATTGCACTTAAATTTAGTTGTAAAATTAATTTATATCTGTTAAGAAAGGTTTTTATTTTTTATAGTTTAGAAAAATAAAAAATTAGTAATATTTTAATTTTTTACACATATGTCAGGAGGGGGGGGAGTTTATCCCTATCACTTCATCGGCTATTACTTGAAAATAAATAAAGAAATTAATTAAGAATAATAAAAACTCACCGTTTTTGTTATAATCGAACAAAATTATAATAATCAACAGACTTAAAAATATACTTTTGCTGCCTACGGTTAGAAAGGAGTAAGGCAAGAGAAAATCCAAAGAATATAAATTGGGTGTGTTTTTAAATATCACATATCTCTCTCTCTCTCTCTCTCTCTCTTTTATTCTACCTATTAAGTAATAAATTATTTTATTTCTCTTATTTAAAAAATATATAACAAATAGCAATCTATAAAATGAATTTTTTTTTAATGAAAAAAATTATAAAAACAGATGCTTTTAAACATGTTTTATTAAAATCAAATCTATTATATTAAATAATTTTAATTTTAAAATAATTTGAAATAATAAACTCACCTTTTGGAATAAAAAAGGGCGTTATAATCTACATTAACTACTAATACACTTTTAAAAAAATATACTTTCACTACACACGAATAAATAGAAAGAGCACGGCGCGAACTGGACTAACGCGGATAAGTCAAACCAGAGAGTATAAAATAAAAGAGGGCGCGTTCTTAAATATCAACTATTATTTTTTTATTTCAATTGAAAAAAAAATATATATTTTAAATATAAATATTATAATTAAAATATAATTATTGTTTTAAATTTGATGGATTTTATGAATTCAAAAAAAATTTTTTTTTTTCTTCTAGATCAAATTATATTTATTATAGAAATATTTATTTTTATTTTATTAATTTAATATAATAATAAAACATTAAAATTAATTCTAAATTGTTTTAGAATTCTTTTAATTCCTAGAGGAGATTTTGGGCTTTAAGGAAAAAATTAAAGTTTTTTGCTTATAGCTGGCTGCAATCCTTTCTATATTCACCATCAACTGCCATGTCCTTCCACACATTGAATTAAAAAGCCTTTAATAAAATAAACAAATAATAAATTTAACTAGAAATGAGAATTTCCATTTGTTTAAAAAATAATTTGGAAAATCTATTTTGAATTTGTTCAGTTTCTAAGCTCAGGGCATTTTGAAAGAAGAATTATTTTTAATCTCTCAATTCAAATCTAATCCATTTAAATAAAATTGAGGAAACAATTTGGGACGGATTTAATTTTTTAAAAATATGCTCTGGTCAGCAGGGGCACATCGGCCTAGGGGCGCCAAGCCAAAACAATGGAGCGCTTAAAACTTAGAATTTTAATATTGTTTGTTAATTTAAAAAGCCAATAAAAATTTTTTATTTCAAATTTGTTTTGGCGATGTATGTTATGTAAGTGTGAACAATTTTTGATGCGATGAAGTCAGGAAAAGATCTTACAATCAATTTTATTTTATTTACAAAGTCTTGACTCCATCATATCAAAAAATTTCTCCAGCCACAACGATGTCTCAGATTGTTATGTAGGCGATGGATATTGATAAGAGGAATGTGAATTTTTCTTCTTGATCTTGCTGGGTTCAGGGGATAATTCGCCTCCCTTGAATTTGCCTTTATTTTTGCGTGAAATTTTATCTGTCTTATTTCTTCTTTTGCTGATCCTCCTTTCATATATATATATTTATCTTTCTTCACTCTGCGTCCTAAATTTTCTGGGAGACTTTTTAACCGATTAGGTAAGGGCTTTAAACGATCATTTACCGTACAGGACTGATGACGAGAAAAAATCTCAAAAACAAATGAAAAAAGATAAAAATAAGCGTAGATATAAGTTGAAGAGTAAGTTATCATAATATATAAATTATTTTGCATGGGCTTAGCGGGGTGGGGTTGAGGGACAAGGCGGAGGGTCACCTTTCTTCTTGGAAAAACTTTAAACTTGGAAAAACATTTTTTCTCCTAAAGATCATCACAATTATTGTAATTTAGAGTTAATTACACTCATTTTTATTTGTAATGCATTGAATTTCGGTGCAAAAGGAGTCTGGCCTTCGGCCCTGACTGACGATGAGTCTGATCCCATTATCTGTGTACCAGATAATAATAATAATAGGGAACTTAGAGGTCAATGATTTTAATTTCGTTCCAATTTCTATACAAGAAAGTAAAGAGAAAATACAATATAATACAGTAAGTATTGATATCGGAAGCCTTACGCTTGAATAAGTCTACTTTCAGCCTATTGTTTTTTAAGTCTTTTTCGGCATCTGAGGCCATTTAGACTCCGTCCTTAAACTTGTAGTTATCAGAATAAGTTGGTAGAAAAGTCCAAGTATCATCATAAAAAATATATGGAAAAAGGCCATCTTATTCTGCTGACTACAATCATTTTTCTACGAGAATATTGTTAAGTGTGCGAGGCGCCAGGGCCCTGATGATGGGGGACGATGTCTTCTAGTCTCCGAAGTCTCCGTTATTGATTTTTTTAAAATGATTATGGTCACATGATCGGGTTCTTGGAAAAGAAACAATCAACTGGTTTTCTAGCTTATAAACCAAAAGAGATTAAATTAATGATGAGGAAATAGGGTCTGAGGATTAGACCAACATTCCAAAATAAAGTAAAAATTTATTCTCGTGCCAGGGAGTCTTTGTCGCTAAATATTTGATTTTCCCCAACTTTTCGTCCTTTTTTTTGTGTGCCATTAACATCCCTGGTTGTTAACAAGTCTGTGGTCCAAATGTTTTCAGTCTGAGCACCTTCTCTTTCTCCTTTAAATTACATATTGTTTTTTTTTTTTATGGGGGTTCAAAATTAAATTAAAAAATTGGGATCAGTTCATTTTTTTATCAAATGAATGAATCTTTAGGGAAGGGAAAGGAAAAAATTAAAGAAGAAAAAGTAAAATAATTCTTTTTAATAAAATCAAAATAAAATATAATATTTTACTAAGAAGAAAGTGCCGTTAAATGCTTTCTAATCTCAAATGTTATTATAGCCATCGCTATCGATGAATTGAGACTCTCCGTGTTTGAATCTGTGGGAATATTAATTCTCAGGGGAGTATAAGGCAAGGCATTTTCAAAAAGACGAAGACTCAAGCCCTGAGTCTCACCACCAATGACTAAAATTATTGAATCGATCTTACTATAATCTACTTTGTAATAGGGAATGAATGGGATTTTAGCTCTTGGCGATTCTTCTTCTGAATCTGAGTCTGATTGTGAACTTAAGACGTTATCGGAGAATAAAATTAAAGATTTAGAATCGAATAAATTGTCTTCTTCAAGGTTTTCAATAATTGGTATTTTAAAATGAGCTCCGCATCCACTTCGTAAAACTTTTTTTTCCCATGGATTCACGCAGCCTGAAAAATAAAAGGAATATTCACATTGATCTAATCAAGAATAAAAGTATCTTCTAGCATCTCTAAAAAGATAATACAAGAATAAGTTAGTAGGCTCTAGGCAATATTTACACTTCTAATTTCAATTATATAACTTACTTAACTTTATTTGCATAGTTGCAGAAAATTAATAACTAATATAATATTTGATCAAGTTGGGGTTTTTGAATAATGAATTCGAATGATTGAACCATCCACCTAGGAATTGTTCCTCAAAAATGGTGGAATTTAATCAATTTTATTTTTTCTTGCTTGTGCCTATAGTGCTTAAAGAGAAATTCGACCCTGAATTGCACATGATATGAAAAAAAGGATTAAACGCGATTTTTCTTGTCCTTCAAAGGAGTATTTTAAATAAGAAAAATCTTGTTTTTTTTCTTTTTTCCATAATATCACGGATAAGTCAAATATTCTTATTTATTTTTGTATTCTCGTTTTTAGCGAAGCTTGAATTCTATTTTAATAAAAATGCTGAAATCATTTTTTGAATATTAAAGGGAACATTTTTGAAAAGGTCAGATAGTTCGTTTGTTAGACTCTCCTCAAACGGTTTTGCAACTTAGTCATACATGGAGTAACTGAATTTTGACTGAAATGCAACAAGAAGATGTAAACTGTAGTGCGGTGTTTTGTTCTACTATGTTTAGCAGCAGCGGATAGGAAGATGTTATTTATTATAAATTAATGAATAATATAATAATAATAATAATAATAGATTAATAATATTGGATGTTTTGTGCGGCGTCTCCCCCCCCCCCCCCTCCACACACACACACTACGGATTGCAAGAGTTGAATTGACAACTAACTTGTAAAACAGAGGATAGCGGCTTCATTCTAGATAAATACTTCAAAGATTTCAATTAAGAAAAAGCAGTAAGGGTTTTAACAACAAATTAACGTCCCCCCCCCCCCCCCCCCCCCCCCCCCCCCCCCCCCCCCCCCCCCCCCCCCCCACCCCCCCCCCCAACACCCACACACGAAAGAAACTGACATTGTCAATATTGATAAACTTAAAAGCCATGGGTTTGGGTTTTATTCATCATCATTTGGATACCAATTGATTTAAATAAATATTCCTGGATTAAATGTGTCGAAAAAATATATTCTGTATCGTTTAAAGTCTATATGGCTTCAGATGCCTAAGACAAAAAAAATGTTTAGGTCGATTGACAGACTCATCAAATCATCAATGCCTAAATAAATAGGTAAGTCAAAATTGACGAAATTTGGAGAGTACGTTAGAAATCCTGGACAAAAAGACATAAAGTGAACATTAAAATATATTCGAAATATACTATTACATTCTAAGCAAAAAGTCAATGACATTTGATGGAAATTTTATTAAAAATCAATTTGGGGCAAACACTGGCCCGGCAGGCGCACGGGAACAACGGGAGTATAAAGTATTTCAAAATTTGAGACGAGGTACATTATATCCACTTAATCTTATTTAAAACTTAAACTAAATTCTGACTAAATCCCCAAATGAAGACGTGAGTTTATATTTGAAGAATTTTTTTTTTTGGCAAAAAACTAAAGTTTAGTGTTTATGAACGACATTTGTTGGAGGAGGAGAGCAATTCTCTAAACAAAAATAAAAAGAAAAAAAAATCTCCCAAATATTAATCCTTAAAAGCTTAAAAATTTAATTTTTGAACTTCCAAAACAAGTTTAGGGCATTATTGTTGTTGTGAGAACTTCAAATATGAATATATTCAAAAGAGAAATGAATTTCCAGACTACCTTTGGAAAGGACGACTTTTCTACAAGAAGCTGCGGCAGCTGTACGTAATATTGTGCCCATATTTCCCGGATCGCGAACATTGTCACAAATGATAGTTAAAGGAATTGACTTTGTTTTACTCGCGTTAATCTGTGGAGTATCCATAAAACCTAAAAAAAAAAAATGCATTTTATATGTTTGAAATTTTACTTTAAAAAGAGAGAAATTTTACCGATTAATCCTGCGCTTGTCACTACATTTGACCATTTGGTGATTAGTTTATAAGGTAATTTAAATAATTCCACTTTATTCTCTGGAAGATCTAGCTTCTTTATATCTTCGATCCTTGAGAAGAATAAAATATCTGGGGGATATCCAAATCTGATGGCATCCGAAATGAGACGTCCCCCTTCAAGCATGATTCGTGTTTTGTCTTTTTCTTGTTTTTTGCTATTAACTTTGTAGATTTCTTCGCTTTAAATAAAATTCAAATATATAAACGTTAATGCTATGAATTAAATCAAATCATTATTTTATATTTTAGTATTAAAGTTAACTTTTTATAATTCTTTAAAACACTTAAGGCCTTAATACAATTTATTTATATATACAGTATTTGCTAATTTGTGAAGGTTTATTTTTAAAGAATGATTTTGAATTTTATTTGTATAAAGCCCTATAAAAAAAATGTACCTTTCGTAAATAAATTTATTTATTTATTATCATTTTTTGTATTATTAATTCCTAAAAATAAACCACGATTAATCAAAATAAGAAAATGGTGCGACAAGAAATGATTCTGATCATGACTTAATTATCTCTAGTGATATCATTTTGTATATTAATGATGTGAATCACTCTAAAATAAGCATTGTAGATAAAATTTCAGATTTTAGTTTTTCTTTTGGAGATGTTAAAATTCGATAAAAATTGAATTAAATAAGATGTGGCTGTTGAAACTAAAAGATATATAATAATATATAATATATTCATATAATATTAAAGGTTAGGTTAATTGGTGTGAAAATAATAAATATTAGTTTGGTTTTTATAATTTTGTAATCACCAAGAATAATATTTAAAAAAATTTTCTCCGGTTCCGCCTCATATTTATTCTTCTCAAGGTATTTTTAGTAAATTTTTATATATAACAATCATTTTTTAAGAATTTTATCTAGATATCTTAAATCATTTTTACTTTCTCTTACCTATATATGAAATATATAGTGAGGAAGTATTGCGATAGCAAAAAAATCAATGTCAACGGAAATACATGTTTTGAGGTTTCGCATGGTCTGTCTGTCTGTGAACAAGATTTCTCAAAAGGCTGAAATTTTATATTTAAGCTATGTACCCTTGTTGCATGAACCTCGAAGCTTTTCAATAAAATCGGTCAAAGAGTACTAGGATCTAACGATTTTGATTCATATATCATTTATTTATTAGATAATCTATGACTCTTATCCCTTTTGGGCTCATTTTAGTGATATAATCTTTTGCCGTTGTTCGGGTAAACTTCTTCAAAAAATGCTTGTTATATATAAAAATATACCTGAAGAGACTATAATAAGAGCTGAAACTGTAAAAAACAAATTTGTTTTTTAAAGAACAATTTTTTTAATATTATTCATTATTTTGATTATAAAAATAAAAAAAAAACTAATATATTAATATAAAATATTTTTTAGACATTTCGGCAAGCTTTCATGGGCTTGGTATCCTGAAGAATAGAATAGATTAATTGTATTTGTCAGGTTTTATAGATGAAATGTCTTTTATTATAATTTTTTAATATATTTATATTACAAACGCTCCAAGTCGAAGAAAAAGATTTCGAGTTGTCTGCTTGTTGGTGATATAAATATGTAAAACATTTTGACAAATATATATATATATATGTCTTTTATGATAACAAATTATTTCTGAGGATGAAGATAGTACAATCAAAGTTTGCCGAAACGACTTGAAAAATGTTTTACTATTCAATTGGCTGCCTCTTTCATTGACAAATATTTCAAAATGTTATTTTTATAAATAATAGAATCTTGTCGTATTTATAATCAGAGGTTTTTATAAAGTAGAAAATACCATAAACGTGTGTCATCTTCTGGTTTATGAAATGAAGGCACTCCTAAATTATGAGCTGAGATTTCTAATTTCTTTTTAATTTCCTCGGGCGATTTCTTTTGTGGTTTTAAATTAAACGTTCGAGCTCGTTTTCGATTTGATTTAAATTCAGAGGATAGATCGATTATAATATTTTCATTTTCGCTTTTCTCTGATTTTGTGGAATATGATGATGATGATAAGGGAGAAATAAGAATTCCTGAAAAAAAAGAAATGAAATAGAAAGAAATTAAAAATAAAATTTAAAGAAAATTATGAAATATTTTAAACTAACCTTTCACCATTCTAATTAAATCATTTTTTTCACATATTCTATCTTTTATTATATTATTTTTGTTAATTAAAAATATTCTTGATAATGAAAACATTTTAGAAGATATATAGAAATAATGAATATATAATAAAATAAATAATTTTTTAACAGAATCTCCCTTTTAAATTTTAAAAATTGAAATTGTTTAGAAAAGTCAAAATAGTTTTAAACTCTGATTTGCAGATAGGACAAGAACATGTAAAAAATGTTATACTGTTTAACGCCATCTCTTCACGGTTTAATAAACTAACATGAAAAAAATCTCCGGGAGAATATAAATAATTATAATAAATATAAATAATAATACTCACTCTGCCCCTCCCACTATTAAAGTCCCTCTCCCCATTATATTACAATAATTATTAATTTTTTTATAAGACTTTATGCAGAGCCAGAGGCCTGCCTGACTTCACGTACCAAAAGTCAGTGGTTCGCTTCTCATCCTGAGCTAAAAAAAATTCAAATTATATTAACTAGCAATTAATTTAAATAAATAAGGGCGGAGTCTAAAAAAAATGCTTTATAAAATTATTTATCTGAAAAGTTTTTTATATTATATAATAAATTTTTTGGTGTTTTAAAAAGAAATCTTATTCAAAGTTGTTTTGTAATTGGATAACTTCACAACCTGATATTTCTAATTTTTTTTTTAAATCATCTAATAACAAAAATTTGTTTAATATCTAATGAAACGTAAATTTTAAATTTTTTTCTAGATCTTAGGGAAACTGAGTCCAAGAAAATCTGCAAATCAATTTCTATCAAGTTTTTAGTTCAAAGGCCCCTGTCAATAAAGTATTCATTGAAATTTTTTATTAATATTAAATCTGTTTGAATTTTATTTTTTTCCCCTATTCAAATGTGAAATTTTTTTATTGTTATTTTTTCACAGTTGTTTTCGAAGGAACTATTAGTCCAAATAATAATCAGTGAAAGGATCTGTATTCTCGCCTAAATTTGATTAAATTATCGAGAAGGACAATTAATTAATTTTTTTTTCTAGTTAAATGTTTATTTTTAAGAATAAAATAAAAATATCACAAATTAATTAAAATAATATGATTTTATTTATTTATTTATTTAATTTTTTATTATACAATCTAAATAATATAAAAGTAAAATAGAATTTTTTTTATTATAATTGATGTGTCCTATAATTTTTTTCGGTCATTTCGACTTCGTCCTTATTTAAATCAATTGGAAGCCAAAGTAATAATTTAAATAAATTTTTGTCGCTCAGGACGGGAAGCGAACCACTAATCTTTGGTGTCTGAGGCGAGACATCTACCTCTGTACCAAGGGACAGGGCGTTCTATACCTTAACATCAATTTTTGGCAACAATTACGCAATATCAAAAACAATCAAGAATTCTAACTTGCCCATGTAGAAATAAAATAAATGTGGGTTTTCACTGAAAATTCATTTCAAATACATATAAATTTAAACAGTCTCATTTTATTTTCTCCTTATTTTTATACACAATATGAATTATATTTTCCACACATATAAATATTTTTTCTATATCATAAATTTAATAACATATAAATCTTTTATTTTTGGAATATATAATTTATAGCATATATAGAGCTTATAAGTAAATGTTAACAAGAAAAATACATTTTTAAATTAGTTGCGCACCGGCCCCTTGACGGGCTACGCACTTATGAAGGGCGCTTCAACCCCTGGACTCCCTATCTTTTTTTTCGATTTTTGGAATAGAAAGAATTTGAGTATGTGGTCAAAAAATTAATTGTGGCATTATTATTTTTTGTGTTTTTTTTTTTAGTAAGTATGGTCATTAAATAATTGAAATTTTCTATTCTAAAATCAAAGAAATCTTTTAAAAATTATTTCCACTTTGAGAATGTTTCATAAAAAATATAATAAATAGTGCAACATATATTAAAAAAATCCTCTAGCTAACATTTTGGTCCTGGATTGAGACCATTTTCAGAGAGGTCAGGATCGAAACGTTAGCTAGAGGATTCTTTAATAAAATGGAATTACACTGACTGTATTCTTCTTTGATTTGTCTTTTACCCAAATATTTTCTCAGCCATATACCCCGTAGTTGCAGCGAATGAAGTTATGAAAAATACATTATCTTCTAGTCATTAAGAGACTCGTTTCAGAAGAAAATGTTTTATTTTAGAGTTTGAGGGTAAAACGATTTTTTAGTTTTAGCATTGATGAAAAGATTATTTTGATTTCCCACTCCTGAGCATGCAATATAAAGCAGATGCCCATGAGTAAATCAGCTATTTATTCCAGTATTTTTCATGAATGTCCCTGCTTCATTGATTTTGCCATTCTTTAGAATAAAACCAACACAGAAGGTCTCCCTCCAAATATATGTGATTTTTGACATGTCATTAATCATTTTTGTGTGTGTGCCAAAATAATAGCCATCCTCGCTTTGGCAAAATAGAAAAGGATACTGCAAAGCTTCAGAGAACCTGAATTTTTGCAATAAATAAAGAATTGTTTCTCTTTTGAGGGATAATCCTGCTGCTGCTTTCAAATTCATCCCCTACCATAAAATTTGCTTCTTATTCAAAGAGTATGTTATTTTTTCCTTGTGGTGTTTGTTTTAAAGTCATTTTGAGGCATGTGTCCAAATGGAGTTTTAAAAAGCCTAATGTAGGCATTATTATCATGAAAAATTGTTGGAAATCTTTAACAATTTCTATTCTTGTGTGTATTTTGGAACTCCAGTGTTGAGGTTTCACTGCTGCTCTCCTACGAAATAATATATCTGCAGAAACTGCGTTTCCTCTTCAGATAATGAAAGCACAGAATCATCAGTTTGGACAGACCGGAAATTTTTTCTAAATAATTGTAGGTATGTGGGATTCAAATGTAAAGATACTCAAAGTGTCAAACTTTACCTCCTTGGTATAACGAAGAAAAATACATATATAAAAATCCAGCATCCTTTGAAGAGAAGGAAAAAGATCATATTTCTTTAATACACTTATTGACACAATAATAGATGCTTATCAAGTCCATTAATTTGAAATTACGAACGATATGTTTTTAAGAATATAAAATTCTTTTTTTTTTTTTAAGTCGTTATCTCGTATTTCGAGGTTTATATATTTAGTATAAAGGTAAGCCGGCCCATCGCAGTCTGATGCTTGTTGGAGGTGGGGAAAATGATGGATTCAAGAATATAAAATTAAAAATATATAAGAATATAGATAGGGAGGTAGTTATTTTTTTTAATAAAAAGTAGCCTCTTTTAATAAATCTTTCATTAAACGAATTGAACCGCTCCGGTAACTCGATCCAAATTGATTCCTAAAAAAAAAAATTCTTTGTTTAAAATTTGATTTTCTCAAATCTAAGGTATTTGTAACAGGAGGGGGAGGGGAGGGAGGTCACTGGCATTTACAGAGGATGCAAAAAAAGAGGGAGTGGGGGGAAGGGAGAGAAAAAATTTTTATAACTGTCCGAAAGTCTTTTTAATTATTTTATACTAATTATATCGGTTTTTGTATGATATATTTGAGGGTGTGATAGAAGATGCAGATTTAGTGTTAAAAGATATTTCAAAGTTGAATGAAGTAGATAATATTAATAATTATGCGAAATATTTGGAGTGTTGTTAGGTGAGAGCAAAACGATAGATGATTTTTGGTTCTTATAGGAATGATTGGCAGTGAGACTAAGAGCTAAGAAATGTTTGAGATGAGAGGGAAAACAAGATGATGGATGGGTAGAGAAAGAGAAATGTCAGAGAAAAGATTTTATGATGTTTCAGTCAATTTGAGGAAATAAAGGAAGAAAGAGCAGAGCAGAGTCATTTGGGTAAAAATGAGAGAGAGACCTAGAAAAAGGTAAATGAATGCTAATTAATAAATAGAAATAATTTGGGATAGATAGGAAAAGAATAAGGAATAAAACGAGATGTATAAGTTTGAATGTATCTTGAGAAGTATTTAGTTTGGATTTGAGAAAAATAAGAAATACTGCAAAAGAAAATTTACTAATATTTCGCAGATATTTCCATCCATATATCATGCACTATCATCAATGCGGGTTAGGAATACGGGGGAAAACTTTGTCTACACAAGTTAAAAATATGTAGCATTCACAAGTGAAGGTGCCGTGGCAATGTGCCAGCTTTGGGGTTTTTTGTCGACAAAAATCACTCACATTAACACGGAATGACAAAAAACGCCAATCATTCATTGTGACACTGCACCTTCACCTACTTAATTTCTTCTGAATGCTACAAATTTTTTAGGTATGTGGAAAAGCCACTTCCATCATCCTAACCCATAATGATGATAGTGCATGTTATATGAATCGAAACATCTGGGAAATAAAGGGCGTAAGATGGATAGATTACCTGCTGGTTTTCTTTCTCCATTTATTTATTTATTGAATACTTCATAGAAGGGAAGTTGAATAGTATTATAGAATTTTGTATTTTGGCTTGGTCTGAGGATGTGGCTGCTGATCGTTTAGGGGAAGAGGGACATGTTGTGGTTAAAATAATGAAGCCAATTTACCACTGAGTTAAATAATGAAAAAGTTGATATAATTTGTTTCTTTGATGAAAACCTTTCTCCATTGGAATGATTTTATGATATTCTTCGAAAAAATTTGACTTTAAGTCGTCATTCATGGTGCATAGGCCAAAATCATATTCATAGTGGCCATAAAAAGCAGCAGGATCGAAAACAACTGAAATTTGAAAAGGATTTAGAGTTAGATAAAATATTTGGAAGTTCTGATGCAAAAAAATCTCTGGCAAAAAAAAGGTCAATTTTTTTACTTCATCTCGTCTTGAGCCGTAAATATTATACTAAAAAAAAGGAGTGCTTAACAAAAAAGAAGAACATTGCTGTGTATGAATTGTTAATGATTTATGTACAAGGCGTGCCCTGACGCTTTTCTTTTTGCACATGGGGCTTTGGATTATTCCAACGCCTCAAGGGCGAAGTACCAACCGGGGATCACTATATAGGGCGAATTCAGTTTTCATATATAGATAGAGTGATGAATTAATAATTTATTTACGTGGTTTGTCATTGGATTGGGCAATGTTTCTGTTCGATAATTGTCCATGACACAATGCTGGGATAATTTTAACATCTTGAAAAAATAGAGGAATGACATTTTGTAACTCTCCCCATAATCTTATCAGCTCTCTATCACCATACTGAAAGAAAAAATAATTTAATTTCATTATTGAAATGAATAGTTTAAATCTAGAATCTATGTACATACATTTCTTTCGAGTAAACGGATTTGGGGTAGAAGTCGTTGAGAAGTAAAAAATACCTGAAATTAAAATAATAAAGTGTAAATAATGAAACAAAGGAACAACATCGTTAACAATTCATTTCCATAAAATATAAAATCAATAAAAAAAATTTAACTGACCTTAAATTTATATCCCGCCCCTTGGAGTAGCGCTTAAATCTGTTGTCTATCAATGTTATTATTTGGATAAAAATCCCCTTTCGTTTAAAATTTTTTTAATTTAAAACCCTCCAAAATTTATGTTAGATAACTTTTCTAATTGTTGTGCCGCGTAATCCCAAGACGCAAGCCGGGTAGATATTCTCGTCTAGACGGTCCTGATTATGGAAAGGCTGTAGATAATAAATGAAATCCTCTCTCCTAAGAGAACCTAGCAGTGATTACAATTAATGATCGATGATGTAAGTTAAGTGGGTATATGTGATTTAGATTAGCCAAAGAAATGCCTACACAAATGTTCAAAAAGTGTCGACTTTTGTTTATATCTTGGAAATGACCTATTCCTAACCCAGTGCTTAATAACCCTATTACGTAGGACGAAATGAGTTATAATAATATTACTAACGATCCAATCTGAGTTCCACGTATTGTCTTGAGACCAATATCCACAATACGTAGTTACGTCAAAGCCAAATTGTCGAATAGGTTGTACTTTTTTATGAATTGAAGAATCCTTTTGATAAAATAAATATTCATTAGACAGATGTAAACGGGCCAAGTCTTTTCCCAATTCTCCATAATCATCAATCGTGGACATTTTCTTATATTTCATTATCAAATAAGAGCCACGACCTTGTTCAGTGATGACTTTTACAGGCTTTGGAACTTGAATAGTTTCTGTTTGATATATTTTATTCAAACCTTCATATTCTCCCGTGAATATTTTACGAGACTGAAACATAAGAATAAATATTAATTTGATGTCAAAAAAAGTAAAAAAAAAATTGAAAAATAGTTTGTGCCTCATTTACATGCGGTGGTTTATCAATAAATTCAGGAAAAAATTATCTTTCTAATGATGTCATATATGAACAAAAATCTTTCTCTATTTCAGGCAAAGTTAGAATCTAAAATTTATATAGGCCTTACTCTAAAGTATGTTTATTTATTATTTCAGAAAATATCTCTTTCAACTTTAAAATTGATCAAAAGATTCTTCATAATCAAAGTGGCTCCGATGAGAAATTTATAT
>JAAAKE020125193.1:0-14964 GCA_010014785.2 Anisolabis maritima
TTAATTTTTTTTTATTTTTCAAGAATTAATAAAATAATCAGAAAAAAGAAAATTAAAATATATAAATTATCTGGAATCCTGTTTAAAAAAAAAAATATATTATATTTGTAATTTTTTATAATCATCTCCTTCCTTTAAATAGTTGGCTACCAG
Source organism: Anisolabis maritima (assembly GCA_010014785.2). Lineage (NCBI taxonomy): Eukaryota > Metazoa > Arthropoda > Insecta > Dermaptera > Anisolabididae > Anisolabis > Anisolabis maritima. The sequence continues at coordinate 154 of JAAAKE020125193.1, forward strand.
CCTATTAGCCATTCCAGCTATTTTGCAACAAATTTTACAAAATTATAAAAAAATTATATTCGGTAGGATACATTTCTTAAAAAATTTAGTATTAGTAATTTAGTATAGTAATAACATTATTTTAAAGTGAAAAAATAATGTCCCCTCTAAAAGCATAAAGTCAATGAGATATTTATAAAACGAGGCTTTACAGATTAAATTAGGAATAGAGGTAAGGAATTGATGAAAGTGAATCTTCTATTATATTCGCTCCTTCTCCTTGAACTTTTTTTTTAAAAAGTCTTTTTCGACATCTGTGGCCATATAGACTCCGTTCTTATTTATTTATATTAGACTGTCTATTTTTTTTATTACATTTAAAAAAATCAAAGAGATTAAGTAAAATTTCAGTCTACATGTGATGATGTAGGTTTATTATCTTATTTTTTAAGAGCAATTGCTCTCTTCCACTCGACGGATTTTTATGAAATTTGGTCCAGGACGTCTTAATTATTACCACAGAGTTCCAAAAGTTTTAGTGCAGGGGATGTTAATGAGATACACATAAGGATATTAAGATTTTTTTTATTTTTGGGATCCTTTTGACTTGAAAATTAGATATTTTTAAAATTTGGAGATAAAATTTTTCACAATTATAATACTTCTCCTTACTATGTATTATATATAATAGTGGAGAAAAACAAAAGAAAAAAAAATATTATTTGCCCTTTCCCCCTCCCTCTGGCTATTATCTTTAAAATAAGTGAAATGAAAATCCCAGATAGAAGTAGTATTGATTAATTCAACATCATGGTTATGAATTCTTCCTTCTACAGCCCACCTAAATTAAAAGCTGACTTTGTCCTCGCCCCTCCATCTGTTTGTTGTTAGGAGAGCAGACCCGTCAGGTCACGTGCAGCCCAGACACGTGGATTCCGAAAAAACGTGTTGTTTATATCAGACAAAACGACCATGACAATAAGAATTTAAAATTATATTTTTATTTAATTGGATCGTGAAAATTTTTTACGTAAGAATAAATTAAAATTTAATGGATAAAAGAAGTTTTATAAAAAATTCAGGAATGCAGATGTTAATAAAAGAAAAAAAAAAAAAAGTTTTAGAAAAATTAATTCTGTTAATTATACAATTAAGGAATTAGAAGATTAATGACGATCTGATGGGATATAATTTTTTGCAAATGAACCTTATTAAAGAATAAGTGCTATAAAGTAAGGAAATGCTATGAGAAATAAGACATCACAAAAAGTTTTTATAAAAGGTTCAGGGAAGCGAGACCGAACACAGGCTGAGGGGCTAGTATATTTTACTTATATAGTCTTGGAATTTTAAGACCTAGATCTGACCTGGGGTCAACCAACAACCCCCAGTCTCTACAACTCGCTGTAACTAATAGTATGAAAATAACACATCCACATATAAAATATTTTTTACTTATATTAAAATGAACGGGGAATATTATATTTGTTAAACATATAACACTTTTACGAAATCATCACAAATTTTAATTTTTTAAAATCGTTTGTTGATACCAGAGCCGGTTTTATCATTAGACGAACCAGAACAATGAGGCGGTTTTCGTTAGGACGAAACTGCAATTTTAATATTATTTTTTAATTAAATTAGTTTTTCTATTTTAAGTTTGTAGATTCTATGGCTATGTTATTTCCTGCTATCTATGTGCATATTTTAGTTGATAAGGGACGTATGGATTCTTCTTGCTAGGGGCGCTAGGAACCCTTATCCCAGCTAGAGTTGGCACTCAAAGTCTCTGCATGACAGCCTTAGAAAAATCCTCTTCAGTGTTTAAATATAATTTAGTTAATAAATAATTTTATTATTTGAAATTATATGAGCATATACGTACAATACACAATTTCATTAAGTTGAATCTTTCTTTTCTTGGAACCATCAACTTTAGATTTATCTTGAAGGCGCGAATTAGATGTTAAACACACTTTAAGAAGAAGATAATTCATTTGACCTTTTATCGGATTAAATAAATTATAGAACAGAATTATACTAACACTTATTGCAATCAACAATCGAATTTTAATTTAACAAATGTCACCAACAAAAATAGATAAATAAATTACTAAATTAATATTTGAATATCTCAAGAAAAAAAATCATTTATTTATCAAATTATTATTCAATATTAACTTTTTAGAAATATATTGATAATTTTTATAATTAAATTTAATTAATATATTTTTTTATTTTTTAATTTGTTTTTATTTTTAGTTACTTTCATATTGACGGTTGGTTATACTGACTGTCTCCATCCTTTTTTAAATTGGGTAATATAACATAACCTTGTGTTAATTTTAGACAGTTTTTATTAAATATTCACCATTTTCTTATCTATTTTTATTGCTTTTTAGTGTGAAAATGTATGCCCTTCGGAAAAATCTTATTTCGACTTTCAAAAAAGGTCAGCTCGTTCAGCAATGCATGTCAAAACATTCATTGCCCCCAATGCCTTTCGAATATAATGCTCTCGAGCCGATTATCTGCGGCGAAATAATGGAAATCCATCATAAAAAACATCACGCTACTTATATTAATAATTTGAATAATATTGAAGAACAAATCAAGGCGGCTTTGAAGAAAGATGATTTTGCCAAAGTTATCCAATTAACCCCCGGTTTGAAATTCAACGGCGGTGGTCATATCAATCATTCAATCTTTTGGCAAAATCTCTCCCCGAAAGGTGGAAAACCTGATCGTGATTTAGAGGAGGGGATTCTTAAATCATTTTGTAGTTTTGAATTGTTTAAAAACGATTTCCAAGCTTTGTGTATTGGCGTCCAGGGTTCTGGATGGGGATGGCTCGGTTATAATAAAAAAACAAAACGACTTGAAATTGCTGCCTGTGCAAATCAAGATCCTTTAGAGCCGACCACCGGCCTAATTCCTCTGCTAGGAATTGACGTTTGGGAGCATGCCTATTATCTGCAATATAAAAACGTTCGACCTGATTATGTCAAAAACATCTTCGATGTCATCAATTGGGAAGATGTCAACGAACGATATGCTAAAGCAAGAGGAGCCGTCTGCTAGCTTTCTCATCTAACTTGCTGTATGTGATAAATTCAACTTTTAATATATATAGATATTATACAATAAAAATAAGGGTATAAACAATTAATACTTTGTTAAATTACCAAACTTAGGGAATAAATAAATAAACTTATCAATACTTTTTGTATTTTATTCTTATTGTATCCTAGTTTCTTCAACTAGAATATGAGATGTGAGGACCAGGTTAGATTTCAATTGATATAGACAAGAGTGGAATAAGTAGCCAAAAGATGTTCCTCTAGATAAATAAAAAATTCGAAATTTATTGAAACGTTTTGGCTATAATGAGATGTCATTCATCATCATCAGTTAACTTAGAGCTGAAAAGATATATTATTTTTAAGATGAAAATAAAATAAAAAGTTTATAACATTTGTATATAAATGTTTTATTGTTATTGACATTTTCATCTTAAAAATAATATATCTTTTCAGCTCTAAGTTAACTGATGATGATGAATGACATCTCATTATAGCCGAAACGTTTTAAGAAATTTGTTTTAATATACCTAGAGGCTCATCATCTGGCTCTTGTCTATATTATTTAAATATTTCTAGCAGAGGGAGCTCGCGCTCTTTTTAATTTCCCGTACTAATATATATAATTCAGGGGAAAGAACTATTTTGAATTTATTACCATAAAGTAGTCAGTAGAATAGATAAAGCCTCTTAAATCAAACCTATTAAAAAGACCAATCTCCAAGTGCAGGGCTTATTCCATATTATTCTAAATATACTTTAGGATTAGATATGAAAATTCTTGTTTAACCATTTTCTCCTGAAAATTTTTTTTCACCATGTTAATAACAAGTGCTGTTCTCCGTTCCACTTTTTAGTTTTTCTTCATATAACCATATGGCGCATGCATAGATAACCTTTGATCCTGCTTTATGTAAACAATGTAAACAAATTTGGTGAATAAATTTTTTCCCAAAATTATTAAAGAATCTTTACTTTTAACTTTTGTTGCTCCAATAGTATTTAAAAAATTAAAGGCAAATACTGAAATCGTTAAGGAAGAAAGGAGGATTTTTTGCATTGGATTTATAAATTTTTTATAAAATATTAGAGGGAAAACCATTCAATTAATATAATGAACAAATGTAAGATCATATATAAAATTTATTATATTTTTGTCAAAATATAATACAAATTGAAATTAAGAATTTTTCTTTCTCTTTTTTTTTTATTTGTATTTTTTTTATTAATAAAGCAACAAGGTATAATGCTAGCCATTTAAATATTTATATAAAATTTATAAAAATAATTCAACTAGGAGACTAATATTATATAATACTTAACTGATAATACAAAGGAATAATAAAGAAATTAGATACAAATGATTTTTCTAAAATACATATGATAAAAAAAATCATTTTGTAAATATCGGAAAAAAAAAAAAAAAATTGTGAATAAGAATACAGGAGGAGAGCAATCAGTGAAGTTCCTTCTAAGAAAATTTTTTGTTCATTTCTTTCAATAATTATAATAGCCAAGATCTTTCAAATGTTCATGTTTAGTTCTATTTCGGTTTATTGTTGACTATTCGCCTAACATTCAACTCAAATTTGTATCTCCACTGGGCAGGGCCTTAGGCGGTCCTTGCAGTTGGTCAGGAGTCCTGTCCCCTTGTAAATTGATTACTCTTATTATTTATATATGTAGTTTTTTTGTGAGTTTTAATAATTTTTTGTTTGGGGGATTTAAATGCGAACAAACTGAGAGCCACGTCTTTTAAATATATTAACGCTAAATGATAAAATAGTTTTTGTGAACCACAATTTCTTAAAATTTTTGCTCTATAAAATCAGGTCGTCCTCTCCTCCTCTTTTTAAATGTCTTAGCTTGGCCTCTCTGGTTTTGATTATAGTATATTTTTTTTTAAGAGACCTTATCTTAAACTCGTAGCGTATTCAGCGCTCCCGCTTTAAGGCAAAAATTTGCAAAATCAACACAAACCACAACAAAAACAAATTTAAATAGATTTCTAATAAGAGCCATTTATAGAAAAAAAAAATCAATAATAGAAGAAAAAAATTTTATTTGGGCCCCCCCCCAAGAATCCTGACAACGCTTGACCAGGGGGTTCCAAAAGTTTAGGACAGGCAGGAAACAAAAACAGTATCAGAAATTTAATAGACGAGTTTTGGGATTTAGTTGGCAATGTTTTGTCTGTTTCTTCTACAATTATTATTATGTATTAGAAAGGTTTGAGTTTTGAATCCACTTTGTCCGTCTGTCCTTCCTATTCACGATTTTTTCAGCCATCCTTTTAAATAAATATAAAAAAAATGAATTCAACCTTAAAAATGACTAGCAATTAAATAATACTACAAACTTTTATATGTGATATTTATATATATATATAAATTTTTCCCAAAAAATTAAGTACGAGTACAATAGTTTGGAGAAATGTTTGTTTGGGAATGATAAAAAAACTTGGAAGAATGTTTCTTTTTTTTTTTTTTCTAAAAGACAATTTTCTTTTCCTAGCAACTTAATACCGTGCCCAAAATTAATGAACCCTTTTTTTTTTTCTAATTGACTTTCATATAACCCTTCTAGAAATTTTAAAGAGTACAAATTTTATGTATTAATATATATATACATATATAAATGCATATACATATTTTAATATCAAAAAAAAAAAACAACCACATAGACATTAAGACATTCAGGATAATAAAGATTTTCCTTTTTTTTTTGTTTTGAAAGATCGACTAGGATGGAGACCTTTAAGCACTCTAGTTTTATTATATTAAGTACGATATATATATTATAATAATTTATTATTTAATCCGGAGAAAATATTTATTGCATATAAAAAATTTAAAAAAATTTAATTTTAAAATAAAAATGAGTATCTCTCCGGGTTCTTTTTTTTTATTCTCTTAAAAAAGCTAAGAAAAAAAAAATAAAAATAAAAAAATTGGTGTTTCATTCAATTTTGAAAAAATGGCAGGAAATTGTATGCATCAGTGTTTTTTGGTTTATACATCCAAATAGATAAAATATTTTTTAAACGTTCAACTATCATTTAATTACTCAGACCACCGAAAAAAATTCGGCTAGAACCGGGTATCGAGACCGGAGTCCTTCATTTTGAGCTTGAGAGCTACGATAATCATTTAGAACTAATTAGTATGCATATTTCGACATCAAAATTATTACGAAAAGTGATGATCATAGTGTAAGAAACTTAGATCATATGCAGCATGTAGCTCCTACACTCAGGCGCAAATTCAGACGATTCAGGTTCGATCCCTTATTTATTTTTTTTCGGAGTAACTGATAGCTAATATGTTTAAATATGTATTTATTGTTATTATATATATATTTTGTCTTATTTGCTTAGGCCAATAAAAGAATCAAAAAATTTCTGTTCCTTTGGAAAAGCTGACAAATAGATGCATTTAAAAAAAAGCGAATGTTTTTGAGGCACACTAAACACAGTCAAAAGGGGAACAATGAACATTGAAGAGGACAACGACGACGACGACGACGACGATGACATTGAATATGACAACAACATCATGCTCGGCGGGTTACATCAAGACATGAAGAAGCTCTTTTTCGAGATCTCTTGAATTTTTTTTAAATAAAAACAACCAACCATCTCAGGTTGTAAAAAAAGACAACTTAGGCGCATATTTTATATATATATTTATATATAGATAGATAGATTTCAATGGACGATTGTATTAATATTCGTCTTGGCCTTTTTAATCCCCATTATGTCATCTTTTTTTTATTTTATTTATTTTATTATTATTATTGTTTAAATACTCAAGTTGTTTCTTAAAGATCATCTAAAAATATTTTTTCTCATCTTTGATCTTTTTTTTTTTTCTTGAGTGTATATATTTGCTCAACCCTTCGGCTGGGACGGCCTCCGGGCCGGAAAACAAAGACAAAGATTTTTTTTTATTATTTGAGGGCGGGATGATCACACGGTGGTCTCCTTGAACATCCTATGAGGCACTGCCGACATCTGGTCCAGGTGATGGGCGAGGGAAGAAGAAGAACCGTCGTCTTCAAGTTCAGCGGGGGCCGAGACCTCTTTAGGCGGTGCCATCAGCCAGGGGTCCGAAGAGTCCACTTATGCAACCAATCAACAAGATAGCCCTCATAATGTTAATTATTTATAGGTCTTTATTCTCTCTACTAGAAAATGAGAATTTTTTGTCTAAGTATTTAAGTTTCAAAGAGTAACATTATCTAAAAATTTACTCCTTAAATTAAAGACATTCGAGGTACGGAAATTATTTATCTTGAAAACTTCAGATGGAATTTTGTATTAAACTCTAATATTTAATAATTCATCAGATGATGGAAATATTAATTTATAAAAGGGTTTGCATGCTTGAATGATTCTCTAAAGCAAATTATTATTCAGAAGCTTCCTTTCAGACTCTTTTTGGGGATTTAGGAAAACCACTCTAATTTCGAAATTTTCGAGACAAGAACTTGTTTTAAATTCATTTTACAAAGAGAAATGTAAACGCTAATTTTTTCCTGTTAATATAAATTGATGATTCTGTTGATACTTTAAGTTCAAATTCACGTTTATATTCTATTCCCTTCAAATGTAATTGGAAAACCTGTATCTTTTGTTTCGTCTTAATAGAAAATCAGAGGACCTACATGAAATCCGAAAATAATAAAACGAAACAAAAGATACAGGTTTTCCAATTGCTTTTGAGGGTGTAGTATATTGGGTATATTCAAGAGCGTTAACGAAGCTTGTGTGAAATAGTGGAAAAGGGCCAAGGAAGCTCCAAAAAATGTAGGATAAAATAACCACCAAGTATAAATTGTACACCCAAAAAAATATCACATGCTGGATCTCTATGTAACAGGCCTGAAGAAAATAATGCATAAATACACAGTAATAGATGCGTTTCAATGAAATTGATTCTCATACCATTCTTAAAAATAATATATATATATAGTGTAAATAATATTTCTCTCTATTCCTAAAATCTTCACATTTTACTTAAAGGTAAGGACAAGACCTTCAAAATTCAGATATCTATTAACTCTTTCTGAGAATGGGAAAAAAATCCCTCAGATTCTAGATCTCTAGATATTAAGTTACTAAATTACGTTTTCATCTCTTTCTTTTATAATAATAAATTCAAAAATTTGCATAAGTTCTCTCTCAAAAAAGAAGGGGATAAATAAACAAACAATCTTTTTGAAAAAAATTATTACAAGTATGTTAATTAAAAAGACTATAGGTTTGTTATAGAAAAAAAAACTTCAATACTTCTAAATACAAAAAAAAAGCTGCTAAAAAGATAAATATAAACATTCTACTACTAAAAAAAGAAGCTAAAAAAAATATTAGGAAAGGAAGGAAAGAAAAAATAAAAAAATGGTTATAAAAAAAAAAAAAGAAAAAAAAAAAGAAATATATTTATAAGAGATTCAATCTAGTTAAGATAAAAAATAATAAAATGCTCAAATACAGAGTTTTTCTATATGTATATATATATATAGATATATATACAACAAATCCAATCAACTAATATATGACACAATGAAAATGAGGGAAGGCACATGCGTTGGAAGAGGAAATGAAAATAAAGGACTCGGTGAGATTTCGTCATTTCGTCAATAGGGAAGAAAATAAATTAGAGAAAAAAAAAGTTCGTCAATCTCTGCAAGACTAGACTGTTGAGGGGACTAGCTAGAGATCATCAGTCGGGGAGATTCAGGAGACAACACAAAGGCAGCAGCGACCCGTCGACGATCTCTGTTTATTTTTTTCTGGAGACCATTTACCGCTACCTAGGATTGGTGCTTTCGCGTGATTCGGATTTGTCGGGATCGGTTCCACGGTGATAAATGTATCAGTAACCGTGTCGTCAGGATGATAGTCTTTAAGACGCGCCTCGAGGACGTGCAAGTCAAATGGCGAATGTCGTTGATCCCTACCAGGTGAGGGTTGTGGTGTCGGAATAGATTCAGGTGTATAGGGTTCGTCATGCCTTTGAACTGGGCAAAGGAAACGGAAGTCAGGATAACGAGGATCAACAGGAGGTTGGAATGTAGTAATGGAGGCAAAGCAGGAGGACAAGCAAGGGATCTCCGGGTTCGTCTCGCAGCTACAAGGTACGATACCTGCGTCGTTTATCAGCGACACCCTTAAATAGACGGGCTGCAAACAAACAAACACAAAATTATTTCCATATATTATTAAATAATCCCTTCCATATAAAGGAGAGAAGAAAACAATCAAAAATGAAAATTCTTCGAAAAACAATATTAGCTTCCTCATGTATTATTATTCATAATAAATAAATTTCAAATTTAATATCTTATTATTTACATACATTTACAAGAAAGGTTTAATTGTGCTGAGAGAATATTATTCAAGAAAAACTCAAAATTTTATGGTTTATAAAAAAAGAAAATAGAGAATAGAAGAAAGAGAATTTTAATCTTTGTCAAGAATTATATATCGAAGAAAAAAGTAGCACTTTCAAGTTTGAGTCCTTATATTATCAGAGTCGGGTCATTCAGAATTCAAACCTTTTATGATTTAAGCATAATTATAATGAATACTTTATAAATAAATCTAATGAAACAATAGGAAGAGGGGTAAATAATGTTATTAGAATTATAGAAAAAATAGAGGATCATATGAATGAAGTATGGCTGCGATCTTGTTGGCAAGCCAGAAAATATCAGTATTTAGTCCAATAGCAGCGGTCATTTGTTATATTTCTGATATCTGAATTGTTAGTCAGAAAAGGTTTAGTTTTTTCTATTAAGATCTATATAGATCTATGACAATGAACAGATCAAGAAAATATGTCTCCCATTAGAGGTGGATTTAAAAGGTTTTGACCTTTATGGGACCCACAAAGACGAAGGCCAAGCAGGGCTGCTCCTAAAACAAAATTTTGGTTCGAGAACAAAAGTTTTATTAGTCTTAATTCATAAATCGTGTTGTGCACCCGTCCCATCATTAAAGCTGTATATCTTTTTATGCAAAAATATCCTTTTTGGAGTTTAAGAGGCAGAATGCCAAAAAGATGAAATCCTCCCGAAATTAAATGAAAATAATTGTTTTTCGAAGAATCTTTGAGGGAAAACATTTTTAAAATTCATGGCCAAAAACAATTTAGATTAAATTTAATTTATGATTCTCTCTCTCAAAAAAAAAAAAAAAGGAAGATAACCAACTAATCTATAAACTAAGCATTGCAAGGGTAAAATTAAAACAAAAAAACTTTGAAAATGAAATTCCTAAAAATTTCATACTACACTAATAAAACCATTCTCCTAAATTATTTCGTCCAGAAAAAAAGTATCATATTTTTTTTATTTAGCAAAATTCAGATCCTTGGACGATGGAAGAAGTAGAAAAGAAGTGTCGAGTCGTGTGTGTTGTTATTAAAATACCTGCTGTTCGATTCGGTATAAATGTTGAAGGCCAGAAATACGGGCTGCATGCAAAGTTACAAAAGATATAGTATAATATTTATAAGCATATAGAAAAAAAAAGACTCAATTTACAAAAGTCAAATTAAATTTAAAAAGAATTATATATAAATATATATATATATATAAATATATATACAGCGGTGCTTGATGTCAAATTGGTTTTTTTGAATAATGAATATATATTATATTATAATAACAATAAAAATAAAAGATTAATATTTATAAAATTCGTGAAAATAGAAAGTAGAATAATTCTTCATTAAATTTATTGTGATTTGCTTAAGAGAAGAAAATAATATCATCTTTTTTTTAGGGAGAAGTAAGGAGGGTCAAACTGAGGCTCCCTTTTTCTTAAATCAAATGAAGAGAATGTAAGAGGAATAAATGGAAAATCGTAAAAAAATTTCAGGTTAAAAAAAAAACAATTTTACCTTAATAATTAATAATTCTAAAAATATATTCAATCTGGAGCGAAACGAAAAGTCGAGCGAGTCGAAAACGACATTATTCTGTTTATAAAAACAAAGCCAGTGCAAAAACTTAAAAACTGCATTTTTTCAGATTAAAAAATAATAAAAATTTATTCTATGCAGACAGAGAAACCGAGCCTCAATTGATTCAGAAAATTTTTTATATTTTGGAGCAAGTCGAATAAACCTTTAAGTGTACTTAATAATTATTTTATTTTATTTTATAAGTCTTACAGCATCTGAAGCCGTTTATATTTCGCCCATATTTATTTAAATTAATTGGTAACAAAGTTTCAAAAATTTAATTTAAATAAATTTTATGGCTTAGGACCGGACCACATCTAATGCTTAGAAATGAAACGAATCCTCTACTTCTGTTCCAAGGAATAGAGTATTATTAAGCTAATTTTTTATGCCCAATATATATATATGAACGTTGGATGTATCAAACGGCAAAAACTTTAACCGTTAACACGAAATATATTCAGTGGGCAAAATTTTCTCGGTCTGGCTCTGAAATTTATTGAAACTTTTAAAAATTGTTTAGAAACCAATTTATTTAAAACACCCTGTATACTTCACACACCTTTTTTTTTTTATTAATAATAATAATAATAATTTAAGAAATATTAAAAAAGCTGCTCTTTGAAAAAAATCAAAGCCATTCAAAAAATAATTTCCAATAAAACTATATAGTTTCAAAGTTTAATAAATATTAAGTGAAGTAAAAAAAAAAACAAGAGTTGCATCTGAAAAGAGCAAATCCGAGAGGAGAGTGATTGGATTTCTCTAAGCGGTGACTAAAAGAGAGGGCCAAGCGGAGAAAAAAAACAAGGAGGCCTAAAGGGCCTAAGGGATAGGGAAAGGCTTCACCTTGTGGTCTCCCATACAGGTATTGCGTCCCATCAAGCCATACTCCACTTCAGTTGGGTCCGGGTACTGAAACAATACATAATAATAAATTACTTTTTTATTACTAGTACTTTATATCTAGATAAATAATTTTAGAGGAATGCTGAGAGTTTTCCAACATTATTATCCCCTAGCCCCAGGCCCCGGGCTTTGGTGGAAATTATAGTCGCTATGTCATAGATAGAGACAAATGGGAAAATTTGTTAATTATTGATTTTAATCATTATGATTGTGTATGTATAATTAATTTTATTTCAAATGAAAAATGTAAACACTCCAAAAAATTATTTTGATATCCAAGACTGTCTATATCCCTACATAGATGTTTTTTATTTAATTATTTCTTTTAGCAGAACTTTTTATATGAAGCCACAAAAACAATTAATACACTTTTGTTAGACGAAAACTTTCACCAAAGTCGGACTACGCATTAATAAAATCTGTGTTATACTCCAAAAAATTGGAAATTAACGCAGTTAATTATTTTGGTAAAATTCATATATCAAAAACACAACAAGCCGATTAGGAATAAAAGTTGTTATCCCTTTTTATATGGGGATAAAAGAAGTTGGGCTACTATTTTTCGTGCAATCTTCTCCGAAGCCATTTGAAACGTTTCGCGCCTAGCTTGCTGGATGTTTTCAGTCATCCAACGTTCTTCCCTCCTCCTCTTTAAAAAGTATATGAGAATTTAAATGACACTTTTCAACTAATCATGTATTTAAAAATCTGTTTTGTCAAAATAATTTAAAATCGGTGGAGGATTTTAGAAATTTAAAATAATAAAATGTACACTAGGTTGAAAATAGAATGCTTAATTCCATAACTTGGCGTATTTAAAATTTCACTCTCACGTTGTGAACTAGCTTCTGAGCATTATCGCTGAAGACGACTCGATCACACCAGGCTGGGCATCTCGTCGGCATATATCTTTCGGCATCTTTGGTCTGCTCCTCAAATGGGTATGAAGGTGGAAATTTTATAGGGAACTCGAACAGACGCTGATTGAAGGCCTCCAATTCTCGATCCATTGGGAGCATCTAAACAGAAAATAAAAATCACAGTCAGGATCATTGCTTTTGATTTTAAGATTTTACTATTTCTATTAAAAAAGAATACTGGATGTTATATTAATACCGCTTTGTGGCTGTAGACTTACTAGGATACCAAGGATACGCACGTGAAGAGACAAATAGCTAATAAGTGATCTCTCGCCTCAAGACATCCATCCAACTATATCTATACTATTATATAAAAGACAGAGTCTGTCTGTCTTTCTGTTTGTAAGGAATAGACCCCGAAACTACTGGATGGATTTTCATGTAGTTTTTCCAGTGTGTAGAGAGTTTTTGGGAGTGGTTTTAGGCTATGATTAATTCAGATTAGGGGTGATTTCATTTTAGTAAAAAATTTTTTATGGACGAATATTCATGAGATTTATTTCAGTGGATAGATATAATTTTACGGAGTTGGAGGTTATAAGCAATTCAGATTAGATAACCCCCCTGTTTAGAGGGATAGAAATCAAAATTTTGCTTGGAATTAATTATTAATTTAGACATCCTTAGACGAATTTTGATGGGATTTTAAGATGAGGCTTTCTCCGGGTATAAAAAAAAAATTAATTAAACAAATTAAACAGTTCAGGAGGCGTATATATATATTATAAATTTCTGAAACGAGTGAACGAGAGTTTCGTCATGTGATTATTATTTAGTAGCAATTTTTTAATGATTTCTTTGTTAGACAGATAAATTTCAATTCCTACCAAGATAGTGACTAAAAAATAACACTTGAAAATTAATAATGACACATCTAATTAATAAAATTGTTTGGTTACCTTAGTATAAATATGGAAGGAGATTATTTCTATTATAAAAATATAAAAAAAAAAAAAAAGGCAAAAAAATTTTTGGCAGAAGGGTCAGGCTGCGTAGCTAGTAGATTATAAACGATACATATATTTGATTATTACGATACAAATTATCCAGACATATTGATTTACATCAATTGGTATTGAAATGATAAAAATAAATTTTCATCGGACTGACTGGGATCCGAACCTACACCCCTTGGCTTTGAAGGTTATCACTAGTGACAATGACATTGACACATGTTATGTTTTTATTGATTATCTGGCTAATAGACAAACTCGTTCCTAAATATTCTTCGTATTTTTTAAATAATACAAATTCTTGTATATGAAAATGAAAGTTATTATAAATAAGTTTATTTAGCTCTTCACATATATGCTTAATTCGAAATAAATGCGTTTGTCAAATTTATTTTGAGACGCATAGTAGATTTTCAAATTTGACAAAGTCGTTTAGACGTGTCCTATTTAAATGACTGAAAGGCATCTTGAAGTGAAGTGCTATCTAGCCTATATAAAAGATTTGTACTCCTGAAGATCCAATCATTATTAGTATAGAACTTGGTATTTCTATTATTTTTGGATTTTATATAAGCAAACATTCTTCCATTAAGACGATCAAAAGATACAAAATGGTCCAATTACTTTAGGGGATAGTATATTAGGCTTCGCATATGAATATTTAATAACAATACGATACCCCATGAGCAACATAATCTCATAACTTAATTAAGTGCTTTAATTGCCTTCATCCGGCCAGCGTTTATGATGTCCAGATGTCTCTGAGATTTTCTGAGCGCAAAAGCACAAAATGTATTAAAAATAAAAATCTTCTCTGCCCTAACTGCCTATAATATAGAGTCCTGGAAAAAAAAAATATAAGGATGGATTTGACTTTGACAGCGCCGTTACTCTGATGAAGATTATCAACACATATAAACGTCGCATTCCTTGATAGAGTCATTTCTTCTCTTCTCCGATATGATCTATTTCTTTAACAAATCATTTATACTCAAGG
>JAAAKE020125204.1:0-14963 GCA_010014785.2 Anisolabis maritima
GTCAGCAATCACTGCTGATAACGGGTGTGAATTATACGTTCAACATTCTGAGAGTCAACGCTTTTTCAACGATATCACGTGTTTTATTTTTACATATACTAGAGCATTCTTTTATATAAATTATATATGTCAGATAAACCAAAAGGAACTGCGATTTCTGGTCGGGCATCTATTTTTCAAAATAAAAGATTGCTCTTTTATAATTGATAATAATTTTAATTTTTGTTGGAGAAAAACTGATAAACCTGATGATAGGAGTTCGAAATTCGAAAATGTGTGTAAGAAATGCAGAGTTACTTCTGATGAGTCAATAATGGAAAACATTCGTTATACATACATTCGTAATACAAAACAAAAGATGATTTATAGACAAAATCAAACATTTAGGATAATACAATGTATCACCCATTGATTTCAGTTTAATTTTAACTTTGGCTTAACTAATTGACGCCTAGTCTCCTACATTACATTTAAAAAATAATGAGAATCAATTAAAGGATGTTGATTTCAAGGTTTAATGGTGATTCTTTAAACCCAACTTGAAATATCACTCAACAAATAAATTAAAATATAAGCGCCAACAGATGAAATCAACATAATTAATAATGTAAATGACAAAAAATTGAATTCTATAATAATTCATGTTGGTTTCATATACAATACACTAAATTAATCAATAGTAAATTAAGGGTCTAATTTTAACAAAACGGAAATTGTAAGTTTCTCATACAAATAATAAATAAATAATAATAATAATAATAAAAATAAATAAAAATAATTAACGAGAATTCTAAAAACAATATTTTATAATTAATGGAAATGTAGATTTTTGAGAGAGGTATATTAAAGAAGAGAATTGATGCTGAGTAATGATTTATAATAGGGGAGAAGGGACGATCAGCAACAAGAGAGCCTTCATCTTCAGTCAAAGTTGATATTGTCCAAATGCTTTAAAAAATTTCAATTCTGCAATAGATATTAGTTTAGTACACTACACTCCATATAATAAACCATCAATATAAAATGAGGATGGATTTCAAAAAAAAGGAAACGTTTCATATTAACAAATTTTGATAAAATTTTCAGAAAATATTCCACAACAGATTCCGCCCATATTTCTTTAAATTAATTGGTATCATTCAAATCCAACCTGAGAAGCTTCTTCTAAAAACTTCCATTCTTTCTTACTCTTATTCTTGCTCTTCTTAGATGTATGTGACAACTGCTTTTTAGGTCTTTTGGACCTTAGGCATCCATTTTCACAAAAAAAAAAACTTAAATACATATCATTAAATGGATTGATGACCTAATATAGTTAATTGCTGTTAACATCTATAAAATTTTTTAAAACAATCTACTCATAAAGTCGTAATTAGCTTTTGAAACCCTTAAAACTTATCTTATAAGTAACAGACCTTTGAAGCCTCGTACCTACATAGAAACTCTTGCAAAATGGTTTTCTTTTTACCAATATTTTTTTTCTATTTTAGTTTGAATATAATTTAATTCTCTTTCTAAATTTTAATAGAAACAATAAACTCTTTCAAATTGTTGTATAGGAGAACGTAGTCCATTTACTTGTCTAAAAAAAAAAGCCATTAAATATAAAAATGATTGATTGCAGACAAATTATATGTAGATATGTCGACTAATTATCTAGATATTCATCCATTTCTTGAAACGTTTCTTTATTCCCGAACTAAAATTTTTAGAAGAAATCAAAATGCCTGAATTAAAGAAAAATACAATTTTTTTTATATTAAATAAATAACGATATTTGGCTGGGAATTTATTTCTGATTTATCGTTCCTTGGCCATATTTATACCCTTATATATAAACTTTTTAACCATTATTTATATTTTGTTTTTATATACAAGTTATCTATGTTTGTATATATTACCAAGCTCCAATAAAATGTTGGCTGACGTAGAGATGAAAATTTTTATTGCTTACCTATGATGAATAGAAGAAAATTAAATTACAAAAAATCTCAAATCTGTTTTAAAAACATTTGGTCTTCTTCTAAATATATTTAGAAGAAATACTAAATCTGAGAAAAAATTCTAAGACTTCATTGTTATAATCTATACTTTCTGGTCATTCCTGTGTAACCGAGTCTTGTCGTCCTTACAAATATATAAAATAAACATATAATTTCAAAATGGCTTCAAATGCTGATAAAAAAGTGTGCCATTACGAGGTACACCTGTTTAGACAGGAATTTTAACAAAACCAGTCTTAATTTTTTAGTCCTGATGAAGATTGTGTAATATATTCAAAACGGCGACCATTGGAAACACTGTCAGTTTATCATTTTGTAACTTATTTTTTCAACTAGCATCATCTTTTGATTGTAAATGCAAATCTTTTGGAGAAGAAATGCTCTTACAAGACGAGCGAAAACACTTACGAAGCAATGATCAAGTAATAAAGATAGAACAAGTATAGGTGGGGGGGAGGAGGCAGTGAACGCCACTTAAAAAATCCTCTACGTAAAGCTTTTTTGATTACTCGGAAAAGAGTGTCTAGAAAAATCGGTAAAAGAGAATATTATTATTGCGGAAATTTAACCTGCACGAAAATAGTCAACTCTTAGGAGGAGGAATGATAAAATTATCTAGATGCGATATAATATTAAAATAAAACTTTTTTTTTTTAATTAAGACAAAACACTATATTTTTGAATTTTTCTTATCATCAAAGAAGATATAACAAAAAGTAAAATTTATTTTCCACTTAATAAGGTCGCAATCCAGTGTGAAGTTTGAGGTCCATGGTGCAACGATTTCTCAGTGACGTTGTGGATCATAGTATCAATTAGGTATCGACATATGCAACAGGAGAGCGATCGATCACCTTATCAATTATGCATCGACGTAAGAGAGCTAACATGGGGTATTTTTGAATTTCCACGAACAAAATGTACTTAATAATAATTTATAAAAAGTTCTAAAAATTTCTAAGGACTATATTTTGCTCCATCAATTTCTCTGCCCTTTCCCCTTAATCATTGATTCACTTAATTGTTTTATAGGATACACCTCTGATATTAAGCGTGTTATGAATGTATAATATATCAATATATTAAATAAAAATTAATATGGGAAAAAAATTGAATTATGAATTGAAAAAATAATTTTAGAGTAGTTTATAAATATTTAATTTCTATGGAATTTTAATTAAGTTTTATTGGCGCGTTTCCACTGATAATTAAGGTAGGCTGCCAGGTCCTAAGGGTCGCGACTTCGATCCCCGTCTAGCTTCAAAGCTGCAGCAACACGCAAACAACCACTTGGAACTCTCTTTTAAAACTCTATTTTATTTAGTTAAAAAAAAGTCCTGCAGAAAATCGTGTTAAACTCAATATAAACTTTTTAAAGCAAAACTTCATTTAATATCAATGATCAAGCAAAATTAAGAAGAATATATTGAATCGAAGGCGCAAGTTTTTAAGAAGCAATATGAGGGTGGTACAGCCTCTCTTAAGATCGGATAAATTTTTTAAGTTCTCAAACAAAGTATTATTTATAATAAGTTTTTATTAAACTCTTTAAAAATTAACCTTTTTCTTTAGGAAAAATTTTAAAATTTTAAATTGATAAATAATAAATAATATAATACAATTTTACAAATCATTTACAATCTTAATCATTCAAGTGATAAATATATGGCCCATTCATATTCAAACCCCATCATACGTGCCTTGGTATGTTCATACAAGTTTTGAAGTGTCGAGAGTGTGTTTGAGTTGGAACAATTGGTAGGAAGTGCTGTTTGAGATTTTAAGTGCCACCACCAAACAAACTTCCAAAATGATAGACCAGTTATCAACTGGTGGCCCATTTGCAAAGTCTGTATCGTTCACTCTAACAGTACGACAGGTTTGAAAGTGAATGAACCGCTTAATATATTAGGTGTGAAAATTCTTTGGGAGTAAAAGGGAATGCATAAAATTAATCAACATTGTATTGTAGAAAATCTAGAAATAAAAAGAATGTCTGTAAAAATGAATAAACATGGTCCTAATTGATGGTTATGATGTACTTGTCATCATATATTTCTATGATAAATTAACAAGTAGGCCTTTACGGTCTAATGAATTGTGAATTTACCTCTAATGATGATTCATCTTTGACCAAAACTTTATGATTATTTATTAGAAAAATACATTATGGAGTTTATTTATAGTATACTTAAAAATAATTTTTATTTTATCATATGATGGATAGTTTTGATGTAAATGGTTTTTTTTTTTCTATCTCGGATAAGAAAAAATTAATTTTTTAATTGATATCAGCTTCATGTTATTTGATAGAAATCAGAATTGTAAATTAGCGAAATTGCCTGTTTAGAAAAATGAATAAAAGTGAAGATCAATGATAACGAAAGAAACAATTACCTTCGGGAAAATTTGCTACTCAAGTTACATTCTCAATAAAAAAATATCATTTTATTATAGATATGCAAATTTAATTTAGGGGAGATATGAACTGGTTAAATAAAAATAAACTGGCTCTATTTAAGCTCTGTTTATTCCATTTAAGATGTAATTCAATTAATAAGTTTTATTATGTTTATTTTGTTCTTGCGTTAATTAACCATTAAACGGTTTTATATTATATACTCGATATATCTCACAAATAGCCATCGTAGATGCAAAAAAAGAACTGAAAATTCTTTTTACTTATTTGTATATACAGTCTACCAATCAGAAAACTACTAATGACTTTTGGGTTGCAATATAGCTAGAGCTTTCTGGTCTCTCAGTTAATAAATATTTTTTCATGATTGCATACAAATTAATTATATATCTGTGCATAAATTTAATTGCTCATTATATATCTATATACTTTTAATTAATTATATTTGATTTTAAAAAACCTTACCGGTGTCAAATGCAACGTTTTGATGTTTTCGAAATGGAAATAAATTTTATAGTTAAAAAAAATTAATTAAAAATTGCTCTAGAAATTTTTTTAGAAATAAGTATTTTTAATTTAATAATAAATGTGAATATGGATCACAGTTGGTCACTTGGTGGTGATTGGTGACACGAGTTTTCTAATTCTATTGAGTCTTTCCCCCATATCAGGTGTCAGACTATTCTAATAATAATAATTATTATTATTATTAATAATAATTATTTTGAATTGTATCTTTATTCGTTAACGGTTTAACCTATCCACTTGATTTATTTCAATATTTTTGTTTACAATTAGAACTTCATACTAAAAATAGTAAAAAAAAAACTTATTCATTCCCACTATTAATTTTTTTTTTTTATTGCAATCTTCTTGCTTGGAAAAGGAGGGAATTATATTCTAGAGTTTAGAGTGGAGTGAAAAGGGGGAATAAAACGAAAAAGATTCGGAATCACTGATCTCTACTCTATGTATTTACTATGGGGATTCAAAAACAATAAGGGAAGTGAGAAAAAAAATCTTATATATAACCCTATATGATAATTACAACGCATAAAAAAATAAATTTTCATTCGCCTTTGGCGTTGCCTTTTTTTAGGAGTACATCAGGCAGTGCAACTGGCCGGCTCTGTCCATTCCTATCTTATGCCTTCAAATCACCAGATTATTTGAATAATAAAGAAAATAAGTTCAATGCTACATCAGCAATTAATATAATTGAATTAATATGTTCCCTCTGGATTATAAATATTGTATATTATACTTTTTCCTGGGGCATGGCTGAGGAAGTAAACTGCAATAAGGCATTTCATTCCCTCTCTTTTTAATGACAAATTAATTCCAGTTGAGAAAGCAATTTTTGATGATTTCATTTCTTTCCACTCAATTTCCCAATAATCATTGAAATGTAATTAGAATAAAAATAAGTCATTCGTTTTTATTTTTTTATAAATTATATAGAGGAAATTTGGATTAATTTTATAAAATATTTTCCTTTAAATTATTTTTGATTATATAAAAAGCGCCAAGTTTAAAATATTTTATAGTTATAATATCCTTTATATTAAAGATAAATTATTTCTTTATGTGAAAAGGGACGTCCGGGTATAAGTTAGACCTGACCAATAGTTTTTTCCTAATATTATTTGCACTGGATATTCGTAACTGACATTGAGCACTTCAAGGCTGTTTTACGAAGCAATTTCACGGGTGACTTAATGTTGATTTGAATTAACGATTGTTTTCTCACTTTCTAATGTAATATTTAAACAAAAGCTCGTCTAAGTACAATTTATTTGCTATTTTTAAATGGTCTTATAACGTGTTTATTGTATGCTTTTCTTTTATTTGAAATTTTAATATTTCGAAAGATATCTAGATGGTGTATATCTCTTTAAGATTAAAATTTGCATGAGGGTTAGCGTCCGGTAATGGAAGCCAGTGACTGGTCATTTCAACGTTATTTTTTAATGGAAATTTATTTTGAATACAGTTGTTTATATGACAAAGCATGGTCGTTTAATTATTTGTGTTTTTGATACATAAATTAATACAAAAGAGAACTCGCTTTTATAAATTCAATAGTACTAAGATGTATCTTAAAATATTTTGAGGTATGCTCTAAAATATAAATATACAATTCTAGAATTGCCCATTGGGGTCTTCTGGCTTTATTTGTGTGTATCTTTATTCCCCCAGGTAGTTTACATAAAAAAGAAAAATAAATTTAGATTATCCAATCTGAAATTATATATGAATGTATTTGCATGTAAAAATGTTTTTTTACCGGGGACAATAAATATTATTATTTTTCGTTCATAAATTTTTGCCACACTTTCTTCACTCCTCGCGTGGTTTAGTATTTTTATCTTTAACTTTCATGGAGCATTTTGACATTCACAACTTAATTGATAAGCTTGTAAAATTTTGTTCTTATTTAAACAAATATTATTTTTTAGATCGATTCCTCTCCTCTTTTTAAATATAAATTAAAAATTTTTTAAAATAAAGTTTCCTAAACTTAATTTTTTTTGTTCAAAATAAATATTTTTGTGACTCCAGCAGCCGAATCTCACTCTCAATTATTTAATTCTCTTTTTATAAATTTTTATATTTACCTAATTGAAGTAATTTTTTTTTCAATTAAAAAAATTTGTGAATTTCAAAAATAAGTGTTAAATCAAACTCTACATTTGAAAGAAGAAAATTAAAAGAGAAGAATGACAGTTATTTTTAAACAAGATACAAAATACAAAAATAAATTATTATTTATTCATTAAAAACATACATGGTGGTCAAGAGGAATAATATAAAATATTGCTTGTTAAAAAATTATTATACCACTCTGTATAGATCCAGAAAGATTTTCAAATTCAGCTTTTATAAACTGCTCAACTTTATAAATAAATAATGACTCCACCTGGGGAAAAAGAGAATTCGTCCCAGTAAATTTTAAAGTTTATATATCTGACACATATACGACTTAAGAATAAGACCACAATTTTATACCAGAATTTTTAATTTAAAAACTTTTAAAAACAAACAAGGATTGACCTTTGCTTAGGCTTCACATTCTAACGTTACTCATGTTCCAAATTTTTACCTGAATTGGATCAAGAAGGTACTTACTTAGGTTTTAGTAATGTGATTATGACCTCAGTTCAAAGGTTAGAAGCAACAAGAATAGTGTGTTTTGGCATATAGCAGGAATTGCGAAGCTGCCAAGTACCGAACTATAGCCTGAGGACGACCACAAATAATTGGGGCCTCCCACGCTCATCGACCGCAGGGCCCTCCTAACCCCTCCTAACGACCTGCCTAATTCAATCGGCCACCACAGAGACGAAGATAGGGCTTCTCTATATCACATCGCACCCTGCCGAGGGTAGAGGGAGGCGGTCGATATGTAATTATCCTCGTCACTAGCCATATGCGGTTAAATGAATTGCTTATTAAGGTAGAGCAATTGTTTGTTCGTACATTCCCAACTGTTGTCTCACTCCAGGAAAAATGAACGATAGTCGTGAGGGGGCTACTCCTTCCAATAAATTTTCTTTACATATTTTCAATGAGACTTAGGGCTTTCATCAGGTTTTAACACCTATCTAATGATCGATTATTAAAAAAATATTATTAATTTATTTAGATTATACTCTCAGTATAGTATTTATTATATAAATAATAATATATAACAACATAATACGATATCACATATTTCTTAAGGGGAGAGTAATAATATAGGTGAAGGTGGCATTTTTTTTAATCAGCCACAAAAACTCTCAGGGACTCGCATCTCGTGGATGGCATCCTGGAGTTAACCGAGCTAAGGTCGGTATTTCTCCCAATGTCTCTAATGTCAGTCCCCCCCACCGTCAGGCTGGGCGACGGGCCGGCTTGCTTCTTCTCCGATATGCTAACCCCGAAATAATAAAGACGAACAAAGATGAAGAAAATGACACGGCCACCACACAAATTCTCTCAGGACTTTCAATTTTTTATCACAGTTAATTTAACTCATGCCACATCATATTTCATCTTGATATGTTTTATAATTTTCACACAGTTTCAATTTTAACCTGTTTCAGTTTTCTCCTCACGTGATACCGAGTGAGACATCATTTAATATATTGTTGAACCTAGTAGGACTTTGATATAAATAAAATAAACCAGCGTTTTTGTATATTATCTTCAAAAATTAACTTGAGAAAAGTCGATTAAAAATTCTCCACCCCCCATCAGATGAACTATCGAATCAAAGAGCAAATTCTTCTTCACTTCAGACATCTTTATTTGTTCTCTTCGGAAATACTTTTCTATGAAGTTTTGATTTTTTTTTTCCAGTCCCTGTGTCTGTTTTTCTTCTATTTTCCATTACTATACAGAATTTTCAATTTCTGATTATGCAATATGTAGACCCTTTTGAAGACATAAATCACCATATGCCATATGCATTCTTAAAAATTGCTTTGCCTTTCTAAATCACAACAAAATTATTAAAATAATCTTAACAATTTGGGAGGTTGTGTTTCAAAGTTTACTGTTGTGAAAAAATTAAATTTGTACATATATATTGATAAAATGTGAAAAAATTAAATTTGTACATATATATTGATAAAATTTAGTCATATCATTTCTAATATTACATTGAAAATTTTTTGCTTGTCAAATGAAAGAAATTTCTGAGAAAAAATTAAATTAAAAATAAAAGAAATTATATATATCCCTTTATGTTCATTTTCATGTGACTGTGAAAAAAATTACTC
Source organism: Anisolabis maritima (assembly GCA_010014785.2). Classification (NCBI taxonomy): domain Eukaryota; kingdom Metazoa; phylum Arthropoda; class Insecta; order Dermaptera; family Anisolabididae; genus Anisolabis; species Anisolabis maritima. Next base: position 9,186 of record JAAAKE020125204.1, read on the forward strand.
AAAAAATTACATTTTTATTTTAATATTAGAAAAATTTATGGCAAAAATGAAAATTGATAAATCTATTATTATGAAATAAAAATAATATATAAGAGGAGTTATTTTTATGATTATTAATTTTACTTGATTTCACTTATTCTTCTCTCTATATAATTTCCCTTTGCATTTTTGATACTTGTCAGAGACGCTGATACAAAAGTTTGCGTGTTTAGGGCAAGATGTAAATTGATAACATTCATTAAAAAACCTTAAAGGATATTTTTTTTTTAGGCATACATTATATCTTTCAGAATAGTTCTAATAATTTCTTGGTATTTATTATTAAGTCGTTTTTGTGAGCAAATGAGAAAAAATACATTATCATGATAGTTTTTCTAATTTTGTCTTCTAACATCAAATAATGATATAAAATGAGATGGTTAGTTATAATTAGTGAATTGCTTGCTAGAGGGTAGACAACCCAAATGTCCAACTCACTATTTTTCTTTTGATGCGCATTTGTTAATTCTGTCCAGAAATCTTTAAAATCCCTTAAGAGTCCTTTTTCGCCAGGTTCATAAATTTTTTGAATGTTATTTTTATATATAAATATTAAGCATTAATTTGCTTAGCTTTTTTTTTGACTATTATTATGGGAATTTGAATAAGAAAGTATTCTAATTTAAAAAAAATCCCAAATATAAACATAAGGGAAATATATAAAAGCGAAATTCGATTAATATAGCGTCAAAGCAAGTTTAAGCTTTATGTTTCTCTCCCTCACACCCTCTTCTCTACGATACTCGGGGAAAAAAATGAAATTTATCATTGTTGAACTTATTTATTTATTATTATTTTCTTTTGAATATATTGAAATTAAAATTCAAGTAGTAAATTATATTCTTTTGTGCACGTTTAATAAATAACAAAATAAATAAAAAATAACACAAGGTAAAAAGAACTTGTGATTCTAAAAAAAAAAAAAAACATTCTTTAAAAATTGATTATACTTTACACAATTATAAATATAATTCTCAATATAAATTAAATTTAAAACATAAAAGCGAAAAATATATATTTTATTGGAAAAATAAAGACATATTACGCAAAAGAAGCAATTTTCGAATTCAAATTCAATTGTATTTTTTCTCCAATTAATTAATATTAACAATTAGCTAAAATTAAATTATATCTACATAAGTTGATTTAAATAATTAATTATTTAATATTTTACCATAATTAACCTCATATTTTAAAGAGAAAATATAGATATTTTATGTGAAATTTAAAGAAGCGCGCGTGCATAGCAAAGTAATAAATTAGCAAATCAAATAAGTCTTTTATATAAAGTTACACAAGTATATTGGTTTTATTATATTAATAATATATTTACATACTAGCTTTAGACGTTTACATAACCTAATAACATAACAATATCATTACATTAGAACTATCTATTATTCTTTTTACAATTACATTTTTTCAGAACTTCACAAGGGAATTAATTCACAACTTCGGATTATTCATTCATCAGTCGTGTATATTTCTCAGAAAATATTTTTTATAGATGTATTTAACAAATTTAATTGTATATTCTTCCTATACAGTCATTTCTCTTTGTCCCTGGTCAATGAAATAAAATTGAGAGTCTTGAAATAATTTTGTTTTAATTATGAAGTATTAACTTCACGTTTTTGATCCTCCTTGATGCTTGTGAATTCTAAAAAAAAAAGTATTGTTTTTTCATTTTGATCAAGTGAGGATTTAGTTGAATATAAAATTTTCTATTTGGTAATTCTAAAGATAATATAATTTTTTAATTAAAATTCTAAATTGTGCTCCATATAATTTAATTATTAGAAACATCTAAATTATTTATTTATTTTCAAAAGAGATTTAATCACTTTTGAAATAAATCTTAAATTCGTATACTATTGACTAATTAAAAACTCATTCCGTTGTGGTTTGGGGTCTTGAGGTTTTCTCTCTATTATTATCAGAGGAGTATTTGTCTAAAAGTTGTGTGATGGACGGATGATGGACACTTTGAAATCATTCCTGTTTTGTTCCTGATTGATCGACTGTCTGATACAAATTTCCATACAAATTCAGATAGATCGATGTTAACAGTCAAAAGAAAATTCCACCTCTAATGAATATAATGTTTTATTATTCACTATTTACTATAAAATAAATCACATATCTTAGAAACAAATAATAACATAATAAAAGAATAAATTATGAAAAAAAATATTTCAAGAATGAAATACTGTATGTTATAAGACTACATACTATAACTTTAGAAAGAGTGCCCTGATATATTAAATATTTTTTAATGTAAATTTGAACAATGAGTACATCTATCCATCAATACTTCTAATAAAGAAATTTTGACAAAAATATCTAGATATATTTATAATTTAATCTCGAATCCATGTCTATTTTAATTATCTTTGAGCTGTAAGTTTGAACAGGATCAGGCTTGGCGAAGATTTGAGCTGATTAACGTAACATTAAAATTTTTACCGCCCCCTGAACTATTTTCTCTAATATTATTTTATATTGTTAAACTTTTTCAAGTAAAAGTGTCAAAATTGCATTCAGTCGTGATCCTGGAGGGAGGAGAGATGAAGAAGATTATTTTTGCATTTTGAATAATTACAAATTTAACAAGTCACCTTTTTGATTGATTTATTTATTTTAAATATAATATTCTAACTACTCATTTATTTTCTTGGTATTATGTTGAAATATAAACAAATCAATAAAAAATATAAAGTTAGAAATTAATTAAATTAAAATAATATTAAAACCATATGAAAAAATCCGTTCTATGATGACTATTTATATTCATAATCAAAATAATCATTCATTGATTTTTTACAAATAAATATAAAAGAAAATGTTAAAATTGAAATACATATACTCCCATCATGATTTTATATTTATAAATCAACCCAAGAAATTAAAGATTAATTTAAATATATATTAACCTGCGTGGGGCTCAATCCGTTTTTCCCTGGAATTTTTGGAAAAAGCCAATAATTATAACGTATTTTGTTTAGAAAGTTTAATTTATTTAAACTGGTAAAAACTCAATAAATAATATTATAAAGACTTACTCGTCAGAGTCTTATGTGCCCATGAGAGCTTATGACTGACTAACCATCTAACAATAATGTTTAAATGCTCCTTGCAGTTTTTAGAAAATGCCAAAATTTCAACTCTGGATAATTATATGAGGAGGAACTATCAAAAACTTTTTTGGAATTTTATTTAATAAGCGTTGTCGCTTTCTCCTCAGGTGGAGCCATTATTAAATAATTTTTACCATTAGCTGAATTGGACTTAGTTTCTTCTTTCTAGAATATCTTTTCTGAATATTTTATTCCATTGTAAAATAAACAACTTCCTACTACTTAAATTCTGCTTTAATACTTTATATAAAATAAATGATTCAAGCCTGTGCGTAACGTAAACTCGTATATATATTCTTTAGTTTTATTCAACAATTTAACAAATCCATGTGAGTCGATACTTTGCTATGAAAATATTTCCAACGGGTCAGGATGTTAACCCGCAATTCTTTACAAATCTGGCCCTAAATGCTTCTCTGGGGAATTGCCAGCTCCATCATGCCTCCCTCCACTCTCGAAATGGACCAAGAATGACGGTCTTCTCTTCTACTTTACAAATCTGGCCCCAGGCGGTTTCCTTTTGTTTTCAAACTAGAAATAAATCTTCAAACCATGTTACTAAATGTTTTTTATTATTAAAAAGTCAAGTGGACTAATTTTTCCATCAAGATTAATAATAATAATGTACTAAAAATATTAATAAATTTGAACGATTAAATTTTTCCTTCAATATTGATACTTTTTTCATTTTTTCTTTATATTAACAAGTCACGCAACCGCCCTCGATGGATCGCGTATCTGGCCAGGAGGATTTGTCCCTTGGACCACTAAGTTTTTTATTCTTTATTGATTGTAAAATGCGAGGCATTTAATCCTATCCCTTACATTTTTGATATTATCAAATAAATTTTAAAAACATTAAAAAAAAAAAAAATAAAGTTTTTGACACTTGTTTGTTAAAAAAAAGGCTTCAATATTTTCTCTTAATTTAATTTGATTAGATTAATTTATATTTTTTATCTTTTTATGTATCTATTTTAAGATGAAAAATGATAAATATTTTTTAAAGATGTCTATTATTTATTTGAGAGTATACATTATAGAAGTGAGTGGCAGGGGAGTTTCTCTGGCTGGAAGCTCTGATTGACTGAATCTGAATACATATCAAGTTTTTTATTTAAATTAATTAATATTAGAGAAATTTCTCAAGCATCTAAACTACTTATATAGTTGGAAAGCATTTTTCAAAGGTTTCCCAATAATATCAAAATTATGAAAATGACTTTGGACCAGCATAGTAAAAAAAAAATTTTTTTTAAATAATGACGACTTATTTGATAGTAAGGGAAGCTGGCGCACAATGAAGCAGTTTTAATTTTGCGCCCTGGAATATGGTTTTCTTCTTGACAATAAGATCTACTGCTTTAAGCTATCCTTCTTTTACATCGTTACACGTGTTTATTTTCACTGTACAGAACACCTTGTATTTCATGGTAGGAAAATAAAATTTTTACTGTTATTTTTCGTTTCTCATATTTCTTAAACAGTATGTATTACATAAATATCAATAATGGAGTTGCTATTATGACACATTTAAGCATTATTTTGCTCTATTACAGATTACATACTTGGCGTGACATTTACATAAGAACAAAATGGTGCTAAAAGGCACAATGTCACAAACACAACTTGGGCACAGTGTAACACTCTAACTCCTGTTTCTCAGCCAGGCCACATATTGAATCTGAAGTATGATGTAATGATATTCCCACAACCAACTGGTATAGCAATAGTGAAACGCCGTAACGCTTGTCTGATATTTGAAGTTGATGAGTTTCAAAAATGCTAATGAAACTCTTGCATTTTCTAATTACATTCTTGAGTATTTGATACTATTAGTTTTGTTACATTCAAATTTTGGCTAAAATAGCTTTAAAATTTTTTTTAACATCCAAGTTCTTATATCTAAAAAATATTTATTTAATCTGTTTTCATAGATGTTGACTTAGAATTATTTCACAAGTTTCAAAAGTAAAAAATACTGCAAAAATATAAAAAATGAATGAGATAGAAAAAAAAGAAGACCAGAGAGTCTACTGAAATAACGTTCAAAGATTTGAATGAATAATTGATAAATTGATGTAAAAATTTCTTCAGTTATGTTTTCTGAAAGACTTAATCCGCTTGTCTATTCAACTCTTCAAATACATAAAGAACTCTGGGTGGTTTCTAGAGATTTAGAAACATGATGAAGTAAATTAATTTGAATCGTTCCTATTCTTTTTTTACAATCTTCCCTAAAAATCTCCACATTTATTTTACAAATTAATGAATAAAATTTCGCATAGAAGTGTATTGTTGATTAATTAATATAATTTTAAATAATGCAGAGCGAAATGTATTCATCTATTTTATTAATATTATAATTATCCTTGTTCATTTATCTGGTCTCGTTGTTTGATTTTTAAATAAATTCTGCTTGTGTAAATGAGTCTCGAAATTATTATTCATATTATTCATTATTTAATGGAAGGGAAATGCAATGTTTATTTGGAGTTTTTTTATTTTATTTTTGATGTTGCTGTCTAATTAACGCCTGAAAATTGAAAATCCGTATTGTGAATTATTCACCCCTTTCTTGAATATGAACTCTTGCAGACGT
>JAAAKE020125215.1:0-14963 GCA_010014785.2 Anisolabis maritima
TGTAAGGCCGAAAATTTTTGTTTATTTTATAATTTTAATTACTGTAAATAAACCATCTGTCAATCAATCAATCAATCGTTCTCTAGAAAGTGAACGCACTTCACAATGAAGTATAAGATCACTATATTCCAAATCTAACAATTCAGAGTATTCTCTGAATTTTCGTCTGTTTAATGCTCTTACTCTAATTTTATTCACACATTTCACAACTGGTAACATGTTGGATATTTAAAGTTTTGCCACCCAGTGCCTCTTGGTGAATAATGCAGTGATATTTTAGTATAGAACGAATTAAAAAATTTTCAAGCAAAATTATAGTGCCATTGATTTTACCTATCATTGATGGCGCTCCGTCATTACACACACTGATGAGTTTGCTACAATCTAATTTTAGATTTTCTAGGCATGATTTTACTTTTTCAAATATGTCTGATCCTCTTGTTTTACCATGCAATGACTCCAGACTAGCAAGTTCCTCAAAGACATTAAAATTAACATCAATACCTCTTATAAAAATGTTTAAATGTGCAACATCAGATATGTCAGTTGATTCATCAAAAGCTAGAGAAAAGATAGTACAAGAACGAACAAGGTCTTCCAGTTACTGGGATACAGTTCCTCGATACGTCTCATAACTGTCTGTCTTGATATAGCAATTTCGTCTGCTTTCCTTTCAATACCTTTATTATCAAGATGGCGTACAAGTATTTGGAGACATGGCTTAACAATTTCTTCTCCATTAGAAAAAGGTTTTTTTTCCGCTAATGCTAAAGCAATTTCATATGACGCTTCTGCCATTGCCAAGTCTTCACAACTTACTCAGGAAATATATTTTGTCTTCTTCTGATTTCTTCCTTTTTTTAGTCATATATTCTTTTCACAACTCAGACCCAAGAACAAACTTCATTTTTTCTCCTATGTTAGTCTGATGCTGTGTCTATTAAGATATGTCTTCTATTATGTGAAAAAGTACTTTCACAAAGAATGCAAAACGGTTTTCCTGATGAATTCGCTATAAATAATAACTCATTTTCCTACTGTTCTTTAAATTCACGCCTACTATCACTTTCTGCTCTTCTTTTGGACAATTTATTTTGCACTGTAATGGATAAAAGAAATTAAAAAAAACAGAAAAGAACAAAATTTTAAAAAAATGAAAAAGAACAAATAGATCACAATTACTTACCTCTTACTCGTATCACACAAAATAAAAAAACACAAACACACAAAACGCTCTCGCAAAAACTCTGCTTCAAACTCAACACCACGATGGCTCTCCTAAAACTGACTGACCCACGATATAGAAAATAATTTTTTAGATAAAGAATAAATTTAAAAAGAAAAATTTTGGTTGTTTAATGTTGGTAATATAGTTAAAATGTGATATTTTAAAAATATAAATTATTAAGTTATTTCAAACCAAAGAAATAAAATTAGTTAAAAATAGGATAGGATACATAGATTCCATTAATAAAATGTAAAATAAATTTTGATAATTTTAAGTTATAAATTGAACAATTATTATAAAAATGAGAATCTTAACTCGAATTGAATTTATATATTAATATAATTGAGTAAGTTACACAAACTATAAAAATAAATTCCAAAAATCCTATGGTCAAAATCCACGATATAAAAAATACAGATAAGCGCAAGGATGCAATGCGCTACTTGTAATCATCCAATGCACCACGTTTAGCGAATACGGTTTGGCTATCTGTGGCTTACACAATTATCTCCAGTCAGCCCAAGGAATATAATCGAATTGTGTTAGGGCTCGACATCACAGCAGGATTCCTCAACAGTCATGCACGAAGATTTAGGGGCTAACTCAAAAATTTATTATTACATTTTTTCGTTTTTTTGTTTATTGCCTTTTCCTTTTATTAACAAAATTTTTATTTTATTATAAAGATTTCAATATTTATTTTTTTTTAAGTATTTATAAATAACCTTCTATTTTGGATTTTGACATTTATTTTTCATTTTCATTCTCTTTTTTCATATCAATCATAATCTTTCCTCTTAAATGTCCTTTAGAAACTCTTGAATAGGCTTCCGAAACACAGGAGAAATCATAAATACTTTCAATACATGGTTGTATCTGGAAAATCAAAATGAATTGTAAATATAATAAGATATTGGTGACTACTAATCACACAAAAGAGAAGGTAATGCAATCATTTTTTTCTTTGTTTTTCGATTGCCCATCACATCCTAAAATATATGGAAAATGTTAAATTAATTAAAGAATAAATGGAGGTGAGCTAATGATACAAACGCATCATTTTCAGAATAGACTTATGTGTTTAAAATTAATAGGATAATTAGGACCCGCGAGAGGTTACTAGGGGCTATATCTAATTAATCTTTATTTTAAAAATTATCTGTTTTTTGCCTCCTTCAAAGGTCCGTGCTCCAAGGACCACCCCGCCTAACTAATCCACTTGATAGCTCTGCCTGACACAAAATAGTACTAAAGTAATTTTTGCATTACTTAAAAGAAAACCTATCGCCACTTTTGAACAAATCTACTTTTAATTAATAAATAAATTTAATTAAATTAAAATTTTAATTTTTTATTACATTCAATTTTGTTGTTTTTTTACACGATGATAGATTAGTTCCCGAAAAAAATGGAAATGGAAAAATTGAAGATTTGCTATTAAATTACTAAGGCTTTTTTTTTTAATTTATGACGATAGTGGTTAAATCAAAATAAGAGAATAAAATATTTTCTTTAATTCGTGTTATTTCATATTTGTGTAATAATTCGTATAAAAACAGAAACGAGCAAATATTCTTGAAAAAAGAAAATAGCTAGAAATTTACTGATGTTGATTGAAAACTGCTTTAGTAGTTTTGATAAAATTTGAAAATATGTATATCAGTTCTTCCTAATCTTATCTATTTGATTTTATACTAATGACCGTCGAATCTTAAGTTCATTAAATGCAATTAAATATTTTTTCATAATTACCAATCCATGATTTACTAAATTAGAAAGTTCGTGAATAGCCATAGTTGATGGTGTATAATATCCCCATCTTATTGTGCTTGTATTATTTAAAATCGGTAAGTTGTGAAGAGATAAATCCCATAGATTTTTTGCCATTCCTGGTATTAAACCATATTTATCACAATTTTTTAATAAAGGTGATTTTAGGGTAATATATTTAGAACAATTCCATTCTTTCAGGCGAGATGTATAATCGCTGATTCCTTCCGAACCAATTCCAGCACAATCTAATATAATATCAAATCTGAAAATAAATAATTCGTAAATTTTCTTAATAGAAAAATAAAATAATTTGAGAGGATCTATTGATTGTAGTTGTCAAAATTCTTCAGTTTATTTAGAGATAAAGGGGTCTAGTCATACATAGTCCAGATATGAAAAAAATAACACTTACTTATCTAATTCTTTTAATCGTTTTTTGAAACCGGGATCATTATAATCCAAAACATATTTAAGACCTAGAGATTCTACAAGAGGTTTTGCACTTGTACTGCAAGTAGCGTATACCTAAAATGAAAAAAAATTGACCATTTTTTTTTTACAACAAAAAAAATATAAAATTAAAAGATTTTCAAAAAGAATTTAATTAAAATATTCTAATTTCTCGATTAACTTAATTTCATTTGACTATTTTACTCAAATGTGTCTGAGATTCAATTTTTTCCGTCCTAATTTTGTTGAAATTGAATTTTTCTTTTGTTAAAACAAATTTTTCCCTATTCCGAAATTATAGGTAACTTTTTCTTAATTTATGGCTTTTCAAACTAATAAAAATTTTATATATTTCTAAAATAAATGACTTTTCTTATCCATATATATTTTTGACGAATTTTGATTATTTATTTATATAGATTTAAAAAAATAATAATACTTACTTTTGCTCCCCAAGCTTTAAGCAATTGTATAGCAATAGAGCCTACACCTCCTGAACCTCCAAGTACTAATACTTTTTTATCAATTGAAGATGAAAATAATAAACCACCAGAGATTTTCAGACTTGACCAGGCAGTTAATCCTGCATATAATAAACTGGCAGCTTCAACATAATTTAAATCAGGAATAGGATGTACCTAAAAAAAATGATTTAAAAAATTTAATTTTATAATAGAGAGAATATTAATAAATTTTTTATTATTAAAGAAAAAGCCATAAAACTAATGTGAAAGAAATTGTCTATTTATTGAGGTTTTAAAATTAATGAGGCTAAATTGGAATTAATAATACTTTCATTTTTCATTATTTAAAATATAGCTTAGAAAAATTTACCAAATCCTTATGGGCCAGAACTTGTTCAGCATGACATCCTTGATCAGTGGGTGATACTACACCCCAAACCATATCACCAACGTTAATATGTTTTACACTCATTCCTTTGGCGAGAACTTTTCCTGAAAAATCTCTTCCAAGTATTAAAGGAAATTCTATGATCCTTGATGTAGAACATTTTTTCATCTGTTTCATTGTATTAAATATTTCTGAACCATACCCACCTAAAAATAAAAATAAATGTAATTAATTTTCAATGCCCTTGTCCATATCTTTAAAGAAAATAGAAAGAAACTCTAGAAACCAGAACAAAACGATATTGAATTGAATCGAAGTGTTCCAGATCCTACTTCTTTATCAAATAAATAAAAAAATCACCAAGATAATTTTTTTTCAAAAGTAGCCTCAATACAATTCTATTTCATATTATTACACAATAATAGATAATATAAACAAGAGTGTATTAAATACAATAATATAATAATAGTTCTGATTGTCATATCTACCCCTTCGATATTATTAAACAATAGTAATAACCATTTGGGCTTAATGGAATATCGAACGAGGAGAATCTTAACCATAGCCAAAAGAGACAAAACCGAATTAGACACAAGCCTTAACTAAAGAAAAAGAACAAATAAAAATCATATGATTTAGATACAAGAAATAAATGCAAAAGAATCAACATATCAAAGAATATGGAAATCATTCAAATAAAAAATGAAATGGGGCATATTATGATCATATTTTAATAAATATAATTAAACTACTTACTTATCATTGCAATATCAATAGGATTAACCGAAGCGGCATACACTTCAATTAAAACTTCTTCTGGTCTTTGTATAAAAGGAGGTCTAATATTATGTGAAAATTCTACATTTTCTAGTCCTCCATATGAATGTATTTGCCACCCTTTTATTTTATACTGATAGTCCTCTTGAATATTTTGTTTATTTTCATTAGGTCGAATTGTATTAATAAATCTAACATACGACTTGAAGTTTATAATTCTTGAGAGTTTAATCATTTTCTGTATCATTCAAATTAATATAAACTAATAATTAGAACTGTCAAATTCAACTTTTGAAAAAGAGCTCGAGTTGTATGTGGACATTTCGTTTACGAACGAGTCATTCAAGAACGACAAGAGACATTTGGCGGTATTTTAAAATTTTCAATTATTTAAAATCATTTGGATACCAAATCGTCTAAATAAATATGCTTGATTCATCTGTATCGTAATAATTAAATATATATATTTTAAAGGGATTAGTAATAAATCAATAATAATAATAATAATCAATAATTGATTAATCCCTTCTAAATAAATTGATTTATTTTTAATTAACAATAAATTTTCTTGTTTAGAAAAATTATAATTATATTTTGTGAAACTTATTTGGATCTTGGTTTGCCCATCTCTTTATCAAGAGCCATAATAAAACAAATTATTGTGTCCTAATGCATTCATATTGTTCCATACTAAAGGAAACAAATGCATTAATGCATGTATTCTACTGGTGCCAGCGAATTTACTGACATGTAAAACATCGAAAATATTATTTATGTATTAAGCATTAAATCTATTAAAACATGAGCTTACAGGGTTATTGCATAAAACATAACAATATGCTTTGAAATTATCTATTATTAAAATAAAGTGTGAATTCGGTTTTATAAAATAAAAAAAACTATAAATATTTAACAGATTTTATTTCATTCTTATTCTAAAATATATATATATTAAATTTGAGAATAAAATTATTCTAGCTATGGAAATTTTTTAAAAATGAAATAAAATTTAAGATGTAGATTAGCCAATCACAAAAAGATATTCGTATATGTTTTTTAATATAATTAAAAAGCAAGTCTTTAGTGAGTAGAGAGGAAATGGAGATAGTATGATGAGGGACTTGTAAGTAAGATAGTGTTAAAGAACGCCTATGTTTATAGGTTTAGCTCTTTCGAAAAGATTTCTACTTTCAACTCCCATCATTTCATTTGTGATTCAGAGTTTCTATTGATGCGATATCATCAATAAGGCCGAACACTCGACGCTTGAATAGTTTTAATTCATTATCACTGAACTGAAGCAATTCTGGCATTAAGCTCAATAAAAACATTCTGAGAGCCTCCTTTCTTTCATCTTCAGAGTTCCGTTGAATTGGGATAGCATCTATTTGGGACCTCTTGGCTTGGAAATAAGCAGTGACTGCTTCGACCTCAGCTTTTTGCTTTGGTGTCATCATTTTCTTATAATTTTTTTGGGAAGATGAGTAATTTTTCTCAGTTTTTCGATTCTCAGCATGTACAGATGTAAACGTTGAAGTTGAGGGCGAGGGGAGGGGGGATGGTAAATTCTGTGTAACCGAACTGGCTTCTGAACGACAGTCTTGTTCATGATCATCCTCGTCATCGTAAATTAATACCTCGCATGAGTCCTGATAGATTCCTTGTGAATTGTCTTCCTCAGGAACCTCTGCTAAGTTTGTTGCAGATGTCTTAATAAAGGGAAGTGCGAAATGCATAACATCCGCCAAATAATAGGCTTTTCTCTTTTTGGCCCCTGAACCGCTTGGAGGAAGCTTCATTTTACGAGCAAAAACGGTGCGAAGGTTTCTCCATTTGTCTTTACACTCAGCAACTGAAAACAATAGATAATAAAAGATGAAGGAATTAGATTTTTTTTAAAGTCTTTTGGTATCTGAGCTCATTTATCTGTCTATTTTTAGTTAAATTAATTGGTACTCAATATAATTTAGAATAAATAAAATAATTAATTTTAGTAGATACAGTATTTTTACATTCATATAACGTTTTTTTTTTCAAGTCTTTTTCGGCATCGGAGATGATTTAGATTCTGTCCTTATTTATTTATATTAATTGGTAGCCAATATCCTATAATGATGAATTTTTCTAAATGAGGCGTGCGTATATGGTTAATTCTGATTTGGTTTATTGAGGCGATTATTGATTTGGGAATTTTTTATTTTGTACCATCCATCTTGCTTCCACATATATTATAACAATGAATGTTATTGGTGAAGTCAGAAAATTAAACAAGAGTTGTGCAGCTTGCTTAATTTTCTGATTCCATCAGCCTCAAATCCATTGGATGAATTTTTCGATGAAAATTTATTTAAATTAATTGGATACCAATCGATATAAATATGCCTGGAAAATAGTATTGTAATTAATATATTTATATCGTTTAGTCTATTTGGCCTCAGATGTCGAAAAGACAAAAAAATGTAGGATAACTTAGAATCTATCATGTTTCTATATTTTATTTATTTGATTTAACATTATTCCCTCTTTCATTGTAATTTTTACTATTTTTTTATTTACCTGTCATGTTAACTTCGTCCGCAACTTCATTCCACGCTTTGTCCGTCAAATTCCGTCTCGAATAACCTGGTAGGTTGTAATTGTATAACACTGGATGTTTTTCCACCTCTTGAACGAATTTTATATTCGCCTCCTGATCATTCATTTTATGAATGAATACCAAAAACTTATAAATTGAAAAGGTTGCTCAACTACTACGCGACAGAAGTCAAGATCCAAACAGCAAGCTTGGTTGCGCGTGACTGCAATGCGAGCGATTTCAAACCTATTCGTTTATGATCGCGCGAGTGGCGCCCCTCAATATGGTAGAGTATCACAAAACTCGATTGAGCAATCTTTTAACAAAGTTGTAAAACAGTCGTGCCGTATATAGAGCCTTTAGCCATTATCACAGATTATATTTTAAATACTTTTAAAAGTCAATCATTATGTATTAGATATACACTAGTTACTAGTTCTTTCTTGATTTTCTTTGATTTAGCGCCTATGAATCTATCTAGAAATGTTAGACTTCAAGTTAAATTGTAAATTTTGGGGCATTAGATTTCATTTAATAAATCTTGCAGCCTTACTGAAAAATATAATTACATTAGTTATATTAATTTAGATTAAAGTGGCGATTTAGCAGTTCTTATTTTATATTACAAAATGGAAACGTGAAATTCTAGGTTATTTGATTTTATAACGATATTTTAAATTGTTGGGTTACCGCTTGTCGCATATATTCACTAATCAACTAGAGATTAAGACTTAGTTTTTCACATATATAAGTAATCCAAATAAAAATTCATATAAATTAAAGCAAATACTTTTGCAAATAAAAAATAGATTTGGGTGGCCCTGAAAAGGACCGTTGTTTTTGTTGAGATAATTCAAGAGAGGAAGTCAGGAATTTAGGGCTTCTTCTCGGTTTTCTTGGGCAGGAGCACAGCCTGGATGTTGGGCAATACACCTCCCTGAGCGATGGTCACTCCAGAGAGCAATTTGTTCAACTCCTCGTCATTCCTGATAGCTAATTGCAAATGCCTAGGAATAATCCTAGTCTTCTTGTTATCTCTGGCTGCGTTTCCTGCCAATTCCAGGACTTCAGCAGCCAAATATTCCATAACAGCAGCCAAGTAGACGGGAGCTCCAGCTCCAACTCGCTCAGCATAATTGCCTTTACGGAGGAGACGGTGAATTCTTCCAACTGGAAATTGAAGTCCGGCTCGGTTAGAGCGAGATTTTGCCTTTCCCTTAACTTTACCTCCTTTTCCGCGACCAGACATGATCAGTCAGTAACAAAAGTTTTCAAGTGATCCAACAATCAGAAGGAATGACTTCTTTTTTAATCTTGCGTATATTTATAATCTATATTATCAAAATGGCTCCTTCTCTCTGATTGGTTAGAATGGATTGGAATGGATGGATTTTTTGTTCCCAAGCTTCTTCCTCCAATTTAATTTACATACTAGATCTAGCGGGCTTTGCATTCAACACGTTTTATAAAGGAAGGGGAACTCGTGCACGCTATCATTCAGCTTCCTGGCCTTGTTGTGTTAACTTCTCTGTTAATACCAACGATAAACGATGCCACCCAAGGCAAGTGGAAAGGCTGCGAAGAAGGCGGGAAAAGCTCAGAAGAATATTTCAAAGACAGACAAAAAAAAGAAGCGTAGGAGGAAGGAATCCTATGCCATTTACATTTACAAAGTGTTGAAACAGGTTCACCCTGATACTGGTATCTCTTCGAAAGCGATGAGTATCATGAATTCCTTCGTTAATGATATCTTTGAACGTATAGCTGCTGAGGCCTCTCGTCTCGCACATTACAATAAACGTTCAACGATCACCAGTCGAGAAATCCAAACGGCTGTTCGTCTTCTGCTCCCAGGTGAATTGGCCAAACACGCCGTATCCGAAGGCACCAAGGCCGTCACCAAATACACCTCGTCTAAATAAATTCTTGCTTCATTCAATTTCTCTAGATTCCTTAAAGGAAAAACAACGGCCCTTTTCAGGGCCATCCATATCGTTTTTATTTGCAAAAGTAACGCTACTTTATTTCAAATCTTATAATTACTAGTTATGCAAAATGAAATCTAAATTTCATCTGCAGTTTTTTTATTTTTTAATGCCATAACCTATGAGGTATAGACCTTAGAGTATAAAGTAAATATATTATATTTGTATAAAAATTCTAGAGTAGAGAATACAAAAAATTTTTTTACAAGATTATTGTATAAATACATCGAAATACAAATATAAAATAAAGTAAGATAGATAAAATTGAATTAAAATCTTATTGGTTTTACAGTAATTGTAAAGATAATTTTTACTTCAATTTTCGGTTCTTTGAGGAATGACTTCAAATTCAGGAGATTCCTAAAATAGGTTGAAGTGGGATCTTTCTGGAATTTTGGACATACAAAAATTAAATGATTTGGAGTTGTAGGAACTGGACTACAAGTACGAGTACATAATGGGGAAGATAAGTTGATTCTGTGCAGATTGGTTGGGGACCTTGTGATATTTATTTTGAGCCCGTTGGAGTTTTGTTTAAAGTACGCCTTAAATTGGAACGATTTATACATTTCTAAGATAATCGGGAAAATGAAATTTTAATTAAAACTTAACATACATACGAATTTTTGGGGACAGCTATTTATGCCCTTATGTATATTTCGGTGGAAATAATTTTTACATCTAAAGATAACATTGATTATTCTTTAGGGAGAACTACTGGATGAGTATTGGTTGCCTATACTTAAGGCAGAAGCCTCGGGGTGAACTTCATATAAAGTAAAAAGAATAAATTTCTCCCATTTTATAAAGTAAAATGAGTCACTAAAATTTTTATTCGTCTTTTTTTTACGATTTTACCAAAAAATAAACAATATTTTGTCTTAGAGGCGTAACTATGGAGGACGATGAGAGTGCGAGGCACATTATTAAAGTTCACCCCGAGGCTTCTGCCTTAAGTATAGGCAACCAATACTCTAAGCTGTCGATACGGCAGCCTCAAAACTGACATCCCCTTCATTATAAAGATAGGTGATTTAATATATATTTATTTATATTCAAACATTTTTTTATAGTGAGAAAGTATTGCAAATGCCAAAAAGTCCATGTCGAGATTTCAACGGAAATACCCGTTTTAAAAAAACGGACGAGGCTGAAATTTTATATTTAAGCTAGGTACTCTCGTCACTTGCAACTCGAAGCTTTTCAATAAAATTTGCCAGAGTAGTAGTACTTTTTAATTTTTTTTTTTTTTATTTTCTACAAATTCGCTCTATCTTAATTAAAATTCATATATCAATTATTTATTAAATGATCTTTGAAGTGTCTTATCCGCCCTAAAATGGTCTGAGAGCCATTTTACTAAAGAACTCTTTTTATTATTAATAAACAGAATTTTATCTATTTTCACTATAATTTGTAATTTAGTTGGGAAACTTATTTTCTTTTAAAGTACATAGAGAATTTAATGATAAAATCTGGCTTGGGGCTTAAATATTGAATTCACTCTCAAATAAATAATATTACTAATCGATTCAAAGATATTGTAATCGTTAAAAATATGGTAATTGGAGGTTTTTGAAAGAATCCGATATTCATTATTTTCTTTTTGTTTATTTTATTTGACCCTTCAAGCCCAAGAACAGGTTTTTAAAGATCAATTATTTTCATTTTAATATGAGTAAACAATCCATGCCGCTATATCCTGATAATTTTTTTTACTAATTATTTAAGCCTACGTCACTTTTTTTATAAATAATATAATTTTTGTTTAACAAAATTATATTTTACTAATTTTATTTAAATTAATTTAATATATAAAAAAAATTGATCTAAGATACGATCTATTTGAAAATTTATTTGATAAAATCATTTATATTATTATTTAGGCTCAAAAATTTATCAAGAGAAAACAAAACGTAATATCTTGCATTAATTATTAATAAAGTCGAAAATAATATAGGTGTCGCTAAATATTATTATGCCACTTTCTTTTAGATATTAGAAAAAATAATTAAAATTGTATTATCATTTTTTTCCTAAAAAAAATTGCTCTTATTTTGACATGCATTTCTATAAAAATTGACAAGTCCATAGATGGGCTTTATATATTTTAATTTTTTTTTTAAATATTTATTAAGAAAGAAAAATTTTTGAAGCATTTTTTTCATAAGAAACAATTTGATTATTTTTAAAAAGAACTCATTTCTTTCATGGCCTTATTTCCAATATACCCTATAATCTTTCACATAGGTACATACAGAATAAGAGTTAAGCTATATATTTAAGCTCCCTGTACAAATTTGAAACTAAATGAAAATGGAAAAATGTTTTTGAAATTTTTTTAATATTTTATAATTATACTATACTAGTTTTAGTATATTTTAAATTAAAATTAATCTGCTTAATACTCAATAAAAAACTTAAATGTAGTATGCTTAGAAAGAAATCATTTTCAAAATTGCATTATCAAAATAAGTGCAATAAATATTGTAATAATAAAATATATAATAAATAGGAAAAAAAATATATTTTATTCTAATCACATTTTAATAAGAATAATTTTTATATGAAATAAAATAAAAAAAGATAAAATTGAAATGTCTTTTCGGAGCTTTAGAAATTTAGAAGCGTTTTTACTAATAAATACTAAGAGAAAGTAAGAAATAAAGAGTGAAATTCAATAATTTGATAAATAAATAATTTAGTGGAAACTGTTTTTTTCAATATATACTTAAAATTATTTTTTTAAAAATTTTTAAATTTGACATTTGATTCAAGATTAGAATTGATCCAATTTGATCATGTTTTTCTACAAAAGCCTCTTTTATTATCTCGTTAAATTTGTGTTTATTAAAAAGAAAATTTAATCTATTTTGTGAATATATAAAACTCTATTATCTAAATGAATTAGATTAAATAAATTTTGTAAAAACATAAAATGATTGCTAATGATTTGTGTTATAAAATCACCGCGAGAGAAGAAAGTCGCGAGCGATGTATGCGCCAGCTTCCGATTGGCAGAAAATTCCCAGGTTCACACCAAACTATCATATTCTCTAAAACTAATTTTATATAACTTTCTAAAGTTTAATAAATATCATCTTTGTCGAAATGGCTGATGTTGCTGCTGTTGAATCAAATACACCTGAAGTTTCTGCGACTTCAACTCCAAAAAAAGGCAAAGCAGCCAAAGGAGCAGTCAAGAAGACTCAGGCGAAGAAACCATCTCACCCCAAAACCTCTGAGATGGTCATCAACGCCATCACCGAATTGAAGGAGCGTAATGGATCTTCTCTGCAAGCAATCAAAAAGCATATCGCAGCTACCTACAAAGTTGACACGGATAAACTTGGGATTTATATCAGGAAAGCTCTGAAAGCGGCTGTTGAATCTGGTCAATTGACACAAAAGTCAGGTAAGGGCGCATCTGGTTCTTTTAAGATTGCCACGGGTGAGAAACCCTCATCGGGGGCAGCCAAGAAGAAGCCAGCACCGAAAAAAGCCAAAGCCAAAGCTGCTGGAGGTGACGCTGCTCCCAAGAAGAAGGCAGCTGCCAAGAAACCAGCTGCAGCAGCAGCCAAGAAATCTGTCAAGGCTGCCACGAAGAAGGCTCCAGCAAAAGCCGCCAAGAGCTCACCAAAGAAAGCCAAGGCAGCTCCCAAAGAAAAGAAATCCACCAACAAATTGCCAACCGCGAAGAAAGCCAAGAGCCCCAAAGTGAAAAAAGCCCCAGCATCAAAACCAAAAAAGGCAACACCCAAGAAAAAATAAATTTCCCAATTATCCGCTTTCCTATATTTTTTTTATATACGTATATAAACAACGGCCCTTTTCAGGGCCACCCAACTTTTTTTTATTAACAAAAGTAAAAAAAAACGCTTTATTATAGTAAAAAATTGCTTATACCTTTATAAGAACCTAATTTTTCCTAAATGCTTTAAATGTCTGTTTTAATATTTCTTTCGATAAGTATGATTAACTTCGATCATATTAATTAAAGGTAAGTTAACTAAATTATTTTTTTGGTAAAAGCTCAGTAGACTATGTTTCAAACTTATTGATTGTAAAGTTTAGAAATTGTGAGTAAACTTCAATATTAAGACGTTAAAAATGAAATATGTAAAGTATAATTATAAATTACTAGTTTATAAAAAAGATACTTTTTAGGAAAATTAAAATAATATGGCTTCTAAACTCGAAAAGTACAGCTTTTTGAATATAGAGAAGCGCAAAAGAAATTAGAATTTATTGAGGGGGGAAAAAAACAGGATCAAATTTATGTGAAGGTTTAAGAACCCAAGTCCTCAGACTAGCCTTTTCAGTCGTTTTCTGACAAGATTAATCAATCTGTGCCTTTATTATAATAAAATACCCTATTTTATCTCTACATTTAGAAATCTGCATATAATTCGATAAAATATATCATCAAAATAGAGAACACATTTATCTGATGAGCAATTCTCTTCTGTATATAGGGAAAATAATATAAATTAAATATTCAAGTAATTTTGTTTGCAAAACAAAAAAAGCAATCTCGGTCTAATTCTACTTTGCCAAACCGTCTCACTAATAAAAAAGATGTCATGTTGAAAAGTGCAATTTTCAACTACAATAGATTAAATAATAAATGCACCAAGTCACAAACATTTAAAATTGGTAGTATGCATCCCAGTGTTATGCACAAACCTAATTACGTTTTGAATTTCCTTTCTACCCTATCAGATAGGCAAATTCAATCCATAAGAGAATGTATGGCCATCTTTGTCAAATAAAAGAAAGCAGTTTTGTTTCATAATTGAATAAAATTTATTATAAAAATATATTTTCTCGAGGAAAAAATTTTTGTCATTGTAAATTTAAATTCTAAGATATTAATAATTCTTTAAAACAATATTAAAAACTAAACTTGTTTTAGTAATCTAACTTGTTTTTTAATTTGATGATAAGCATATTTATTTTTCATAGTTTGAAACAGGATAAGTATGGAATGTTTTTTAAAAAAATGAAGCAATGTTACTTTTGCTAATAAAAATAAATATGGGTGGCCCTGAAAAGGGCCGAGGTTTTTAGTATAGGAAATCCAGATATAAATGAATTGGAACTTATTTAGCCGAAGTGTATTTGTAACGGATCAAAATGCCACGGAATGAAGAAATTTGGAAATAAATTAGCCTCCGAATCCGTAGAGGGTTCTGCCTTGCCTCTTGAGGGCATAGACTACATCCATAGCAGTTACAGTCTTCCTTTTGGCATGCTCAGTGTAGGTGACAGCATCCCGGATCACGTTCTCAAGGAACACTTTAAGAACCCCTCGGGTCTCTTC
>JAAAKE020125226.1:0-14962 GCA_010014785.2 Anisolabis maritima
CGCTCGCAACACTTGCAAAATAATAGTATGGATTTATATAAGTTGGTATCCGAATCTAACGTAAAATTTGTAATAAGTGGTAAAATTTCAGTGCCCATTTTAACCATGTTGTCATGGACCGATTTTTAAAAATTTTTGCAGGTTTATACTCATTTTTGATGCTTTATTCAAATTCGGAGCTAAAATTTTGATATTCAAAAAAAAAATTGTTGACAAGAAATATAGACTACAAGCAGAGTGAATACAATAACTAACTTTTCAAGTTCTTTGAAAATACTAAACTTTTGTATCTACCACTCTTCCAGTTTTTTAGAAAACTAAAACAAAAAAAAAGATAAACAATAAAGTAAATTGAAATTCATTATTATTATTATTATTATTATTAATAAATTGAACAAAAAAAAAGTTAGTAACACATTTGGCCTTTTGTGGCGAACAGGTTTTTTTTTTATCTCATATCACAATTTTTTTTAATTATTCAGTAGAGCATTAAATTGTTTATGTAAACCACCCAACCACCCCTTAACCGTTGCAAATTAAAATAATATAAAATGATTATTTTATCAAAAATTTTATAAAATAATAATTATTATTATACAACAAAAGTATACGTACATCTATATTTAGAATAATAATATGATTTTGATTTAACAAGATTTATTTGCATAGCAAAATAATTGACACCTGGATCCGTTGGAGGCTTTGTTATCACTTGCGGTTAATTCGGCCTCTAATCAAGAACAAGGCACGCACTCGAGCTAACGAACCACCCGGTACCCGGGTACAGGGTACCGGGTACCAGTTCACTTCTCTCGCTCTCTCCATATTTAATTAGAAAAAAATACTTTCCCCCAACTCAGAAAACGGATGAGTGAATAATGTCTTTTAAAAGAACAAAAAAAAAAATTTACAGGCATGGAAAAAATCCGAGACGACACAGACATTATATTACCGCGCGCGTTAATCAGATGTTTCTCTTTGGTACTGTTATTTTTTTTTTGCCAAATAACTGTTTCAGCATTAAAACATGTCATTAATAAGTAAATAAAGCTTTGATTCAAGGTAGTAATTAATTTCAGGAATGAAACGGGAAGCAAATCTCTCTGCTTTATATGTTTTCGGCTTGTATAATTTGTAATTTATTTATTGATGAAGTTAGAAAAGTTAAATAGCTTGTAGCGGGGATGATTGAAAAATAAATTTATACAAGCAAAGCTATAGCTTTAAATACGAAACCATGATTATCGCGAAATATGTTTAAGCATGATAAGCGATCTTCAGTCAATTATAATTGATGGATGAAAATTCCTATATATTAACCAATTCATGTACATATATATTTTGTTAGTATAGGATTTCATGACAGTAAGTTTTAAGTAAATTTAATTAATGTCTTTTAAGGAAATAACTTTTTACATGTATCAAAATTCAACGTATAAATTAAATTTGGAATAACAATTTTTTTTTTAAATCCTGTACCATCACTAACTACAGGTTTTCTCATTGGGTCGGTAAACGAATTAATCGTTAAGCGATAGAATAGGTATACTTCTACTTTATATATTATATAATATGCGATTCTTAATATATGGTACTTATTGACGTCAGGTATTTAATAAAATATTAATATCTGTCAACAAATTCTTCATATATTCACTGTTGGAGTTCGCTATTAGTTGCAAGAAATGATATCCTCCAGTTGAAAGTTTGAGCGCTCGTTAAATGAGGAATTTCTGTTTTATTAAATTTACATTTGGTTCCCGGGAGAAGTAGAAGTAATTGTGTACCAGATATTGTGAGCTAATTAAAAATTTTTAAAATTGAAATGTTTCGAAAAAATAGTTTTCTTCCTTATATATATAAAATGTCAAAGAATAATAAATTAATATATTTAATATTTTGAATTGGTTTCACAAAAAAAAGTTATATTCTTTTCAATTAGTAAAATCAAATTATCTCAAATTGGGCTTCGGCACTAGATTTCGCCAAGGCCTTCGACATCTTGGGAAAGCACTTGTAAATTAGCTGGATGAAGTGTGTTCAGGTCAGGGTTAAGGAATATCAATATTGCAGACAAATGGTCCCGTCATTGGCCTAACACAAGTATGTTTAGCATGCGGTCGTGTGGGAGGCCACAACAAGTACTTCTCTGCAGAACAACTAAGTTTAAAACAAGAGTACGGTTAGATAATACAGACATCATCTTAATTACGCCCCCAAATATTACATATTTATTATTGTTAACATCTTTAAATGAATGCCATTTGAACTTAAAAAAAAAAAAATAATTTAGAGTTTAAAAAATAATTAAACTTCATTGAATATGAGAGTAGAAAATTAATGACTTTTAGACAGAATCAGGTGAGTTGCTCAAGGCGAAAATTGTACGCAAAAGCGCACTTCACAACCACTGAATTTTTAAGTCCAGTGCACTAATCTTCTCGGCTAATCTTCCCTTTCCCTCCAAAAAAAAAAATAATTTGTTTGATTTTGTAATAATATATTCCCAAAAAATAATGGTAGAGTATATATTTTTGCAGTACACGTAATGTTTAGTTAGGTTTTGTTACTGTGAAAAAAAAAAAGATTCCAAAATTTAGTCCAATAATTGGTCTGTATCATTAGTTTTTATTTCTTTCGTGGAACAGCTATTAATGTTCCAGGGAATGAGTTCAACACCTAACAACAAAACAAAAAAATTCTATTCGCATGTTCTTTAACTTTAATTTATTTACTCGGAAATAAATTTGTAACGCACGACAATACTTTTTTTAACCATAACGAAAATTTCCAGAGGGGAATCTCCATTTATTATATGATTCAATTTGAAAATTGTCCCTTTTATTCATGATATTATGGATGATCTTTGTATTTTTCGTGATTTTTCTTTCAATAGCCCACCTCCACTTTAAGCGTAGCCATAAAGTCGACCATTAGAATCAGATAGTAGGTATTTACGTGCGACCTTACATATATAAATGTCATGGTGGGGGTTTAAGCCGCACCCCTGGTTATTACACTCGAGTCGTCGGATAAAATATGTCGCCTCCGACAACAATAGTACCACCAGTGAATGTATGAGTGTGTGTGCATGTTATATGGAAAGGCGGAGGTTTCTTTTGAACCGACGTTTTTTGGCGACCCTTGTAGTATGGGAAGCTCCTATCTTTTCTGGTCCTCCGAGCCGGATACTTGGAAAAGAACGAGCGAGCATGGAGAGAGTGACTTTTCTTTTTTTTTAAGCAGGATGGGTGGGGAGTTAAAATAAGACTGTTCCGTTAATCCTTCTCACTTTTTAATTAATTTGTTTGTTACTTGTGTTTAAAAAACGGGTTTGTAAAGAATTAGTTGAATTGAATTTAGTACAATAGTTCGTTTTAAAGAAAAATTATATGACCATATCTGAATCTCATAATATATTATTAATAATATCAAAATATACAAATTATTATATTTTTGGAAAGGCAATAAATGAAGAATGTAGCTATTTTATTTTATTTGATTTATATAGTTATATATAAACAACTATTAACGTTTCAGTCCGATGTGGATCATCATCGGAGCTGTGGTTGAGTTATAATAATAAATAAATAAACATTCAATTATTTTATTGAAAGTTATTCAGAAAAATATTTTATAAATAGATGAATTTTAACCTCGCTGAATCAAGAATTGCAACTATGAAATAAATTAGGACGTTTTTAGGTTTTCTTTTAAACTACTCTAAGAGTATTGATTAAATTGGCTGTACTTTGAACGGCTACCTAGGGGACTTGGCGCAAAAAATCTGATGTGACAGCACATCATTCAGCTTTCCTTACCTTAAGTAAGAGAAAGTAGCCTGATGCGCATTTACACCAGATTTCTTAAAATAATTTATTTCTACACCAATTAAAATCAATTTTATAATTACTCCGATTAGCTTCCTGCATACGAGTAGCATTAAATAATACAATTGATGCAAGATTGAATAAATCACTAGAAAAGGTCCAGCTACAGGAATCTCATTATATCATAGTTCGTAAGTTTATAAATGTATTTTATTATTAAATGCCATTCATTATAATCCATAAAAAATTATTACTAAAATTAATTTTTTTTGAGGCGGGGGGGGGGGAGGAGGAGGAGGTCGTGAGTATAAAAACGTTAAGAACCAGTGGCATAAATGACAGTCGCATAAATGGTTCAAAATATAAAATATGAAAAAAGATAATTTGAAAATACCTCTCCTCTCCTCCAATTAGCATCAGATTTTGATGAAATTCCTAATTAAAGCAATATTTATCAATATATTAATAGGTTATAAATTTTTTTTAATGGATTTCTGTTATATCAAATATTTTTTGCAATCATACATATTTATTGAAATTTCTGAACTTTTACTGCATATTTTAATTTTTATTGCATATAAATCATGTCTTTAGTCATACATACATTTCATTATTGAAAATAAATTATTTAAGGTATTAATATAATGCTCTAAAAAGAGAAAATATAATAAAGATTCGATTAAAACAGGGTCCCTTCCGCCCACATTCAAAGTAGGCAGTAGGGGATTTTGTCCGATGTGTATAATAAATTTAATTACATATTTTTGACTATACCTCAACCCAAAATGTTACTTTCCAGTTACGCTAAATTTAGTTACTGCGGAACCGGTGGGCGGCAAGGAAATTTTACTACCATCAATGATACAAAATTGAGCGATAGGTTGACTTCACCTGGATGAAAAGCATGAAATAATCTATCAAAGAGTTTAATGTATATTTCATCTCTTTTACTCAAGTTAACAAACTCCCCCCTCCTTACTGTGGATGTTGGACATTTTATTCAATGACAAATCAAAATTTGTATTAAAAAAATTAAAAAAAAAAAAAAAAAAAAGGAAAAAAAAAAGTAAATCTGATAATTGCTTTCATTTGAGATGTAATTTGAAATGCCGATCATTTTTTTCACCCCACTCCCCCCTCTTCCCACCCTAACTCACACTGAGTTCCCCCCACGCATCCATGATTTTCATCGACCAAAAGCATTCCTCGAAAAAGGGGGGTTTTTGCACCCTTTTTGGTCCTCCTGGTGTGATTTAGGGCTTTCTTAATTAGATCGTCGCACTCGACCTCAGCCCGCAATTTTTCACAGACTGACGTCCTCTTAACCAGCCACAGCAAATGAATAGAGTTGTAGCCATTAATAAAAATTTTGTCGAAATTTAATTAGACGGTAATATGCTTTGATTAGGGATTGAAAACATTTTTTACTGTTTATAAAAAAAGAACCTCAAAGTCATTAAATATAATAAATTAAAAAAAAAAAAATAATTATATATTTTGTTTAGTTCAGCAATATGTCACTACACTGATATATATATTAATATAGAATTAAAACGTGCAGAAGCGAGCCTAAACTGTTCAGGGTTGGATGACATGCGGCCTCTCCAATCAGTTAATAGCTTTTGTCTTTTATATTATCGCAAAGAATTGGATTTAACCCTAATTTCTTGATTTAAAGAACTAATTTGACAAGTATGAAATTGATAAGTTTATAGGTAATGATATTATTTGCACAATGATTGATTAGACGAGCGAGGCCTTCGTGGTGATCGAGTCAGGAGAGCCACCCACTTTCGTGGCGAGTGTGGTTTCCATTATACCAATACATCAGGCTTTAATTTAAAAGCATATTTATTAATTGAAACAGCATTTTTAGTCAATATTGCATATACGCGATTAGGGTCGCTCAAAATTATTCCAAGGACAAATTGCCAAAGCCGGGCTCATAAAACTCCCGAAACTCAGGCATCTTTCCAAGATCCTGCCCCACCTCGAGCACCCGGGAATTTATAATATAATATATAGTATTTTGTTAAACCTTTTCTTTATTATTTTCATATAAATCAGTTTAAAGTAAATACATCGTTTCGGGTTTATTTACTCTTCATTAATAGTCTCTTAAAAGACAGCATGAGTAAATTGATTAAAAAATCAAAACATTACCATCATTTCTGAACTGGAGGGTTTTCAAAGGGTTGATTGCTATACCCTAGTGGAAGATATTAAGTACCTAATCGACGATATATCATCCTTTCAAGTACTCTGTTTGATACAAGCATAACAATCGTTTTCACTTCATTATTATTGTATACCACTATATATCAAAGAGCAGCTCTTGTAATGAAATGGAAACCCGATAATAATTAATTTAAAAGTAAAAGGACAAGCACTTTTTATAAATTATTACAAAATAAATATTATTTATCTTTATGAATAAAGTTTGCTTAAAATAGGTCGAGATAGGAGTCGTAGGCCTGCTTCCCCTTCTAGTGACCATGTTTGTATAAAACTAATAATAAATAATAATAATAATAATAAATGAGTGGTCAGTTGGTCAGTATTTAATCGAAAGTGAGTCGTCAATTGGGTTGCCTATCTAC
Organism: Anisolabis maritima; assembly: GCA_010014785.2. Lineage (NCBI taxonomy): Eukaryota > Metazoa > Arthropoda > Insecta > Dermaptera > Anisolabididae > Anisolabis > Anisolabis maritima. The sequence goes on from JAAAKE020125226.1 coordinate 6,431, forward strand.
CAAACGAATTAATTAATGCAATCCAATCCATGGTTTCCAGAGGACGTTATAGTAGAGGCATCTTTAGAACTTTTATGTTTTAAATGAGATTTTTGAACTTGGTAGAACGTTTTGTGTATAATTATTAAGTTTACTTTTTTTTTTTTTTAAATACAAAGAATAAAATACTTTTTATTGTTTGAATCACCTGTCGGCAATTTTTCTAAAGAAATCAAGAAAATAATCAATAGTGTTTAAATTTATCAAAATAAAAAAAATTTAAAAACGAAAAACTTTTTCTGAAGATGATATATACTTTATATATGTAAAAAATAAAAGACGAAAGACATTTATATCACATACAAAATGATATTTTTTTTAATTCTTATTTTTAAAAATTACACTCGTTTTAATTAATGTCTGGAAATAAATCGTTTTGCTCCGCCCCTCGACAAGTGGATGTCACAGCAATAAAACAACTTTTTTAATCTCCTAGATTGGAGTTTAATTATTTATGTCAACATACAAATCTAAGAAAATAACTTAGTTTCATTTCAAGATGAATTTATTTACCTTAGGATCCGGTCATTTAAATTTTAAAAATTTAGACTTGACTTTTTAATCTTCTTTTGTCCTCTTTTTTTTTTCTTTTTAATTAAATATGGTTAACAAATTTAAAAAGTTTAAATAGATTAAACTTAATTTCTTTTCTAAATTTTATATCATACTTTATCACTAATAGAGTTCTTTGGACCTAAGGGGTCCGGAGGATTGGCTTAGTGACTCGCATTTACATTCTAAATTTTTATTCTCAAGTATAAGAATCATAATGTTTCAAATGCCAGAATAATTATATTTGCTTTATTTATTTCGACGTAGAGGATCTTCAAGAAATTGTTTATGGCCAGTGATCCCTTTTTAATAATTGCTAAAAATTCCTTTCTTCCTTCTTTCTTTCCTAGGTGATCATATACTAATTAATTTATGAAAGGATGCGAATGGATAACACTCCAGTATTTTTTTTTTTATTTCTTTTATTTTTTTATCTTTTATGTAAGCATACGAGGGGGTTCTGAAAAGTGAGGTAACTAATACAGAGATGGCAGAGATCTCGTTTTAAACGATCGTCGATTGAAGATGCGTGTATTAGCCGACACTATTGGCATATCAAAAGATCGTGTTGGTCTTATCTTACATGAACACTTGCATATGAGAAAATTGTCAGCAAGATGGGTGCCGCGTTTGCTAACTGAGGATCAGAAACGAATTCGTGTAACCCATTCTGAGTACAGTTTGAGCATTTTTAAGCGCAATCGCACTTAATTTTTGCGTCGATTTATTACTGTTGACAAAACTTGGATACACCACTATACACCAGAAACAAAAATTCAATCAAAACAATAGAAGCCGGTTGCAGGGCACCGAAGAAAGCAAAAGTGGAACCCACTGTGTTTTGGGATGCTCAGTAGTTACAGGAACTTGTAACTAGTTCCCCAAAATAAAAGGAATTAGTAACCGGTTAGTAATTCCTTTTTTGACAAGAACTTGTAAAAACTAGCTCCTAAGGATCTCTCGCCTGCTATCACACCACACAACTTTCGCTTACCTCTTTTTATTTGCTCGATATTTTTTATGTAAATATAAAAAATCTAGGCCTTCCAGCCAGGGGGTCAGTAAGAGCAAGGGTGATTTATGACAACCTGGGTTAATAAAATATAAATATATAAAATATGTATAATGAAATCGTTTTTTTTTTTTTTTTTTTTAATATATAAATTATCAGAATATCTATTTCAGATAACACTGCACATGCTAAAGGTTTTTTTTTTTTTGTGAAAAATTTTACTTTGATATCATATGTCATATGTTCAGTAATATTGTTTGTTTATGAGAATATATAAAATATATGGATTAAATATGTCATTCTTTTTGGTTATTACTAAAATTATAAACAAATTTTTCCTCTCTACCCCAAACCATCTAACCCCTCGAAGAGATGTAATAAATTTATTGTTTAATTACATCCGCGAAGATTTGCTAAACGGAACAACAATATCCGTTTGCATTCTTTAAGCGGGGCCTAACCTGTGACAGGGGGGCTGCCCCGGACGATCCCGATTAAACATTCTTCGTAATTTATACGTACAAATTAGTCTGACAAATGAGCTCACTTTAGAATGAACCTAAAATATTGTCTCGAATAGACTTTAAAAGGGTCGGAATATATTTGAATACATTTACTTATATTATTAAAACAATGGTTCTGTTTTAATTGTTAGCCAGTTAGAGGATTCCTTCACTTTCTGTTAATTTCTTCAAGTATTAAGATTATTTTAATTTAAATGAAAATTTCTTTTATATTATATATAACTATATAATTATAATATTGTTAAGATAAATGGGAGGTGGGGGAGCTTGGAATCCCTCATCCAAAATGAAGTCCAACTTTTAGCCAATCGAGAGGGAAGTGTTTTAATATTAAAACTATATAAAAAACGCCTGACTGTCAGCCTGTCCGTGTTTAAAAAATGCGTTTTTTAATTAATATTATAAAAATAAATAAAATAAAAAAGAATATTAAAATATTAGAAATATATTTGCTATAGAAATAATTTATAAAAATAGGATATTACAAACTAAAAAATATAATAACAAATAAAGCTACGTCATAACGGGGGGCCAGGGAGCGGAGCCTTCCGAGTATAGACCACCAAAGACGGCCTACGCAGCTATATATTGCACACCCCTAATTGGGCATTAAAATACCATTTCAGTGTCGGTATATGAATTCATTTGCATATCTTCTCCCACTTGTTAATTTCATTTGACATTTTTTTTGTTATAATTGTCAAATAAGGGGTGAGATTTAATGGAATAATATCAGATTTGTCATTAATTTTAATGAATAGTCTTTAAACATGCTATAACATTTTCGCTTAAGTACCTGTCGGTATGAATGTCCGACGATAACTTTTATCGAACCTCTACTGCTCTACTGATTTACTTCTGGTTAATAAATAATGATAATAATAGTATACTAATTAATTTAATTTTGAAATTCCCCAATGACTAAGAATTTATTTATTGGAATTTGTGATTATTTGCGATTTTTTTTCTTCTTTTCTCTTAGAAAATTTAATTCCAGAAAATGGAAGGCTATTGAATTTCCCCACCAATGAAGTGAGTGAAGCGTTAGTTCTCAGAACAAGCTGCTCTAGAATTTAATCGAGCTTTGAAAAAATGAAAGGGAAATATGGCGGATGTTTCATGCCCTATTCGGTTTAAACTAATCGCCATTTTAAAATTTAAACTCAATAGTGATTTAAAATAAAATAAGATTTTAGTCCAACTTCGTTTTGAAAGGGAAAAATAATCGAGATAAAAGGACCTTTTGGAGTAGGTAATCTTGCTACTTTGTTTATTAAAATATTTGAGAAGGCAAAAAATCGCCCCCGGGAGCTCTACTCTCGAGAGACTGTGCCTTAAGCTATCAGGTGCAAAGTTATATATTTTTACTTTATCTTATCTATATATGAATTATATAGTTAAAAAGTATTGCAATCGCAAAAAATCAAGATTTCAACGGAAATACACGTATTGAAGTCCAGGAAGTCTAAAAAAAACGGGACTGGCAAAATGGTCTGATGTGGTGAGTGATCAAGATTTCTAAAAAAAAGGAAAAATGCACGAGGCTAAAAATTTAGATTTAAACTAGGTACTATTGTCGCATGCTCCTCGAAGCTTTTAAATAAAATCGGGTAAAGAGTACTAGTACTTTACTGATGTACATTTTTAGTTTTTATTTTGTTTTTCACAATTTTGCTCGAACGATTTTTATTTTATTAAAATTTAGTAGTCACTTATTTATTAGATGATCTTTGACATGTATTAACCCTTATCCCTCCCAAAAATGTTTGGGGCCCACTTTATTGATATAATCTTTTAGTTTTTTCAATTTTCTCTTAAACTACTCTAACGAAATTGTTTAAATTGGCTGAACATAGAATAAATATGATGATCTTTATGATATTAATCATTTTCCACCTGAAAATAGTATGGGGTTCTCAATTATCCCATAGAAAAATACGAAAACAGGTTTCCAGGGTAATAAAATATAAATATTTTTAACTTCTTGATAATAACTGAAGTTTAATTGCCAATTTAATTAATTTAATTTAATTTTTTTATAATTTTAATAATTGATTTGGGACCTCCCTTACCTGGCGAGAGGTTAAAGACTGTCACTATTAATAACCTTAAAAGTCGAGGGATGTGGGTTCGCCAGGCCATCCGATGAAAATTTATTTAAATCAATTGATGTAAATAAATATGCCTAGATAATCTATATCATAAATAAATAAATTATAATTTAATGTTTATATGATAGATGCTAGAAAGAATAAATCAAAAATTGATTAATACACACAAACAAAAAATAAAAACTAAATAAAATTGTGAACCGGCTACCAAAGGGACTCGGCGCAAAAATCTGTGTGACGGCCGCACAATTTTCCTTACTTCTGGTAAGAGAAAGTTGTGTGATGGCGGCATTCACACCAGATTTTTCAGTGTGTGTGCGGAATTCTACGTATTAAGGGCACTACACGTTTTTGCAAATTGGAGATGATATTATTTATTTTACTAAGTACCTGTATTTAAACTGGCATTTTTTGGTTCATTATGCTGGTCTTTCTCCTACCAACAAGGCTCAGGCTGGACGAAGGGCCGGCATGGTTCTCCTTTCGCATCATTTCTCAAATAGATCTCTCTTCCACCTTAAGCCCCCTGCGACTTTTTCTATTTTCAACTAGAAAGCAATAAAATTATTGTTTATAGGTATATAAGGATTTCGTGATTATGAGGTATAAATATTATTTAAAAAAAATGATATCACCTTGAGATTTTTAATGGAGCTGATAATTTAGTCCCTCCTCCATTTGAAACTTACCAATCGCCAAGAGAATCATACTTTATATAAGAAAGGAATTAAAAATAACATCGAATAATCATATATTTTATTTTATTACTCTATTTTTATAAAAAAAATGTGAATATTTATATTTTTACAACTCCTCTATTATATTCACTTCTCAATTCGATTAATTGAATTTTTTACTACTCGATTGAGATTCAAATTTTTTTTTCTTTTCAAATGGAAGGTCTCTTGATAAAAAAATGTTCTTTTATCAGATATTGACAATCAATATAAAAACATTTAAACAATTTTTATTACCTCCGAAAAAAAGTATATTTTACAAATATAAAATACATCTTAATATTTTATCTATTTTCAATAAAATAATTTTTTTTTAATAAATTGCTTACATCTTATGAAAAATATATATATTTTTGTTTTTATTATTTAAAATTTCTTTCAAATTTTATTTTAATTTAGTTAGTATATAAATTAAATAACTTGGCCAATTAGTTGGTATTTGGATGCTGGAAGGTGGGCAGCTCAAATGCCCTCTTGGACAGAGGATGATCATATATGGTCACTTGTTAATTTCCAGGGAGATTTAGCAATTGTGTATGCGTAGTCCGGTATGGAGGAGGCAGTGGCTAAGACCGACAAGCTGCGGATTACAGATCTAAAACAGCTCGGGTTCAAGTCCGCCTTATCGCAAAAATTATTTCCAACTTTGCCAGAAATTTTCTCAAGGTGTAGGAAAGTGGGAGATAATCTCACCCCCCAGTAAAAGGGTGTGGTACAAAGGGTCCATATACTCGGCCTAAGTGCCTAGACTTCCCAAATTTAGGGAAATTCGCCCTATATCAATCAATCCATCCATTCATGCATGATCCGGTTATTGGAGCTCTGGAGTAAATTGGTCATTTGGGTTGTCTACCTTGCAACAAGCCAAAATTTTATGCACTCCATTGTTAAATAGTCATTTATAAGCTTAATTCATCAATCTATAATCCTTTTGAAATATAAAGAAGATTCCTCACTCCCTGAGTGAAAATTATTTCTCCCTGTTGTGGTTTTCTCATTTTTTTTGACTAAAAATTCCCCTTCATCACCGGCCGGCCCCCTTTTTATGCCCGTCCGCTCCTTCCTTTTTGGGCACCCTAGGCTGTCGCTCAATCTTGTGCCACTCACCTCCTTTGGGGAGGCACTGCTAATTTGAATCTAAACTTTTGATTATGCGTTTTTTCATTATAAAGAATTCGTTTTTTCTGTGTAAGACGTTTATATTAAGTTGCATCTTCTAAAATGGCACTAATTATATTCGGTAATTTCCGGTGTTGGTTCTTTTAATTCTCGGCATTCTAGAGGTTTCCTTTTATAAGAGGTCGACCAAAGACCAGGAGAAAAAATAAATTAATCCATTTATTTGCCTACGCCAAATAGCAGATAATCTCCACATATTTAATATTTTACTTAAAATTAAGAAAATGTCTGTTCTTTGGAGAAATGAGAAAAACACCGAGATATTTTTTCATTTTAAAAAATGTTTACTTTTATATAAAGCTATCACTTCTTTCCGTATATTAGAAGAAACTTTTCTCCAAATTATTTATTTATAGAATAACTCTCAACTTTTTCAAAAGTTGCTAATCAAATAAAAAGATGATGCGGTCAGAATATTTCAACTTAAAAATAAGTTTACTTCTAAAATAAAGATCTCTTAATGGTATGATGATGATGATCCCGGACAAATGGAATCCTATTTCCTCCAAATTCACTATTTTTTATTGGATTAATCAAAACGATCATGATCATTGAAGTCAAATTTAAAAAAAATATAACAATTTTATTTATATCATCAACTTTGAACCTACACTACAATACGTCTCCAGGCGCTCTAAGAGAAATAAAAAGGTTCTATTGATTCTCATTATCATTGGGAAAATTTGTTTTGTATGTTTAATCGTAGAATGCAGTAGGCTTCACAATGATAATGATAATTCAATTTAGTTTGACATGAGTCACTAGAATTTTTGTTTTAATTCAAAACGACAGTAAAAATTTAAAGGGTCAACCTACGAGTGAAATTAAATTTTCCTAGTAATAGAAAACTAGGTTTTTCTCTGCCTAACTTAACATTTTATTCCAATTTCTAACACAAAGATATCATGGTGAGTCATTGTCAAACGTCAAAAAGTTTGCTTTCAGATTTTCTGATTAAAAATTATATATAACATCAATTTAAATAAACTTAAAATTAGAAGTTGTTATTTTAACTATTTCTGTTTTTATCATTGCAATTTGAAAATTAATAAATTTTGATGAAATTTTAGCTAATATTTTTCATAAAAACGATATAAATATTCTGTTTTCCTTACGTAAATGTATAGATTCATATCCCTTTCTCTAAGTGACTTTTTTAAATAAAATTAAAAATAACATATTTAATATGAAATTTATTTATTTAGTTTTTTGTATAAATTTAGAAAAAATCAATTTGTTTATATATATATTTTAGGAATTAATAAAAAAATATCAGAAAAGACGAAATAAATTAATCAATTATTTAAAAAAAAGGCGTTTTTGCATTGATTCAGAAAAACACCTACCCCGACGTTTGTTACATTCAATTCTTAATCAATTACAGGAAACATTCAATGGATCACTATGAATTTACATAGCGAAAACAAGATATCTTTGTTCAAAATGGTTTTATTCGATTATGAAAAATTTTATCAGAATTTATTAATTTTCAAAATTCACTGATAAAAAACGAACAGAAATAGCTAAAATAACAACTCCAATGACTTGTCTCACACGTTAGTAATTTTTTTGAAGATTTCGTTAATAGCAACAGGTTAAGTTTATACTTACATACGATTTTTCATCGGAAACCCAGAATTAAAAAAAAAATCTCTTTACTGGTTGCAAAAGCAAACTTTTTCACGTTTGACAATGGCTCATATTTATATTTTTGTGCCAGAAAACGTTAAGAAAGTTAGGGTAAATTTTTGTTACCTAGTGTAAACGGCTGGGAAAGTGAAAGATTCTGTCTGATTCGGGTTCGGGAGCGTCACTCGCATTTATTATTATCTCTCTACGACACACGATTTATTATTGATCACTTTGAAAACTTACTTTTTTTGTTCCACTTATTATTTTTAATTTTATGTATATTCTGATGAAGTTATAAACGCTTGTCAATTGTTATTTCTCTTCATGTGATTCCGCCGGATGTTCATTTTACCTGAAAAAAAAAAGAATCGTTTTGATGTTGGGAGATAATATGGGTGGGTTGGATGCACCTCCTCCCCCTGGCATCCCCTACAAACTGATCGGGTTGTTTTTTTCTGGGATGTCGAACGAGGATCCAATTTAAATTTGAATGAACGTTTTTGGTCTGTTTTGATTTCCAATCGGTGGTGGGCGCGCGTGTCCAAACAGATCGCCGGGACGTGCCCGGAATCCGGGACAGGAAGCACGCACCAATATGATAATATGGCTGCGCCAATCGACGTCTTCCACCTTGATCCCGGAAGAGGAAAATGGCCGCCCAGCTCCCTATTTATCATCATCATCAGGCCACGACCTCCTCTCTACTATAGAGACATTTGCAAACAGATTGCTTCATTCTACAGCCA
>JAAAKE020125237.1:0-34493 GCA_010014785.2 Anisolabis maritima
CGGTCTGTAGATGGCTGTAAAAAGACCCACTAATATTTATCGTGCATCACGATTTTCTCAGCACCCGCTGGGCCAAATCTTTCGAAACTTGGTGATAATAATTAAGACGTTTCTTTGCAGCCCTGGAAGGAGAATTATTAAAAAATTGAGTTAAAGATGTATACCATATAGAAACTCTGAAATTTTATTTCATCTCTGACTTTTTTCTTTTTAAATGTAATTAATAAAAAGATATTTATTTATATAAACAAATAATCCAATCATCTAAAAATTAGCTTCACGTTTATACTCTTTAAGAGTGTGTGGTATGGTTGGCCCGGTTTAAAAAGATGGAAAGTTTTGCAACCGAGGAGCCTATTTTTTCTTACAATTTCGAAATTATCTTGAGAATAAATTTAAAATGAAATTATGTTAATAATTCATCTCTCGATTCCAATTTTTTATTTGAGTTAATAATAAAAAAATAAATAAATAAACAATTCCCTTCTTTAAATAAATTAACATTTCTAAGAAATTTTTTTTAATGAAACCTATAATCGCAACATTATATATGTCTAGAAAAATACTCGAAATTTACAATCTATTGTGTAAAAACAGAATGGAATTAGAAAGAGAAGGGGCCATAATTGGATTCAAAATCCAACGACAAAATGACCCCAAGGGGATTCTATTTCTTCATTTTTTTTTCTTAATTGTTGCTAGGCTCTATCGAGGAGAGGCTTAATGTTCTCTGCATACGAGAATCTTCTTGTTTATTTATAACATGAATGTTTTTCTAGCGTCTATTATAATAAGATACAAGAAGCCAGTTTTTTCCTTTGATGTGTAGGTTGCTTTCAAACAGTAGATTAACTCCTATTTGATATACCATTTTTTTACTTCTTGTTTAAAATATGAAAAATAATTTTTATTGATTTATTTTCGAGTTTGAATGACTTTTTTTTTATTTCCATCAATCATTTCAAAAGGACAATTAATAATGAAAATTTCGAAAACAAATATTTATTAATTTAAAACAAAAATTTCATTCTAATCTCTCTAATTTTTTTTTGAGATAACTCTAAAAACTTTTCCAATTAAAGTGTAGCACTGTCTGATTTCTAAGTGGTTCACAACTTGCGATGCCGTCTGAGCTAAGACTGGCATTTCTGTTGACTCCTTTATGGCAGTCTTCCTCTTTCTTATCAAGTGTAAAGATGACCTCATACTCTCTCCGAAATCGGAATTGGTGCCTCTCTCTTGGAGAAGTAGTCTTCCTTCATCATCTAAGAGTCAATGTCTCTCTTTATTTATTTATTGGCTGCCAATTGATTTAAATGATATGGACGGAGCCTCTATGGCCTCAGATGCCGAAAAAGACATATATAAAAAATCGAGAGGAATAATAAATAAGAAAAAAACAAAATTTATCTTGGTGCTTAGACAACCGCTTCGCCAGATTGGGAAATCCAGATGCCTAACTGGTAAGGGTAAATTTCTCTGCCGTTCGAGTTTTGTTTGTTCTCGTTTGTTAAAACGTTGCTATTAAAATAAATTCGTTAAAAAAATATTTTCATTCCATCCTTAAAGCTTAAATATTATTAAGAAATAGACAAAGGAAAAAATTCAAGTTCTGAAGAAAGATGCCTTCGTTAAAAGGTGCATTTTCTTTAACTGGCGGTAGGAAATTTTTTAGAGGAGAGATATTTTTTGGATGTTTATAGAAGGGGCAGAAAGATGGTTCCCTCTCCTTATTGGCCTATTAAAAAACAATGGATTGAAATTAACTTTTAAGTCTCAGATCTGGTAAGTGTGTGGATTAGATGGTGACTCCGGGTTATCCGAGCCAAGTCTTGAATTTCCTGTTCCCTAGATGCTGGTCTTTTTTTCTCCCTAATCGCCAGGCTGGCTGTTCGACGGACAAACAAGGAAAGAGGAAGTTTTATTATTTATTTAAGTTCTTTGTGCGCGGGCTTTCTCTGCGTCACATCGTTTATCATATTCATTGGCGTAGGAAAGAAGAGGGAGCTTAGAGTTTCCATTATTAACCGTTTTCGCAATTACGGGTTCCAAATTATGGTAGGTTGAACAAAAAGCAATGAGAATTAATTTTAGAAAACTTTTTGGTAAATAATTATTTTCACTTTAGGGAATTTATTAACGATCGAAATTTATTATTTGAATATTTGCAGTAAACATAATGGAGGTTAATTCCATATTAATATAAAATCCAAAATTACTAAATTCCGTAATTTATAATACAGAGGATTTTTTTTTTTGATAAAAGATGAATGTAAATTTTTTTTATAATTCAAATAAATTAAATAATTTATTTCCGCTAGATCAAATTAAGTATACTTTATCAAATTTTATTTTAAAATTCAATTATAGGTTTTTGATTAAATTTCTACGATAGGTCTTTAAGGGCTCATATTTTTCAGGTGATTCCGGTTCATAAATTTCTCGCCAATTTGTGCCATTTGCGAGACAACAAACACTTCCCGAGCGAACCTCTTCCCCTCCCTCTGTAAATGTAATATGTAAATATGTAAATAAGCTCCGGATGGCATAATCTTTATTACACAACTATTGACTTTGATAGTCAGACGGACAGACAGCCGTATGTTTATAAATTATCCCAATGGATTTTCACTCTCCTGTTTATTTATATTAATACCAATAGAATTTTTATCGCTGTCATATTTTAATGAATTAATTGTACATTACAGTCAATTGGAATAAAGTTATGAACCATTTTCGAAAATGTAAAATATTTACATTCATTTGGCAACTTTGACAGTTTATTTAAATGTTAGTGAGAGAATTCCATTCACAAGGTTTCCAATTTTTTCTAATATTTAAAATTCAGCTTACGTAATAATTACGTTTTTTCAGAGAGAGAAGATGCTCTTTTATGTGCCCGGATATCCAAGTGTTAACAAAATCAGGAAAGGAAATTCCAACGACTTTTTTTCTTTTATACCTCAATCGAAAGCTTGTTTCCTAAGAGATGCTCCTATCCTTAAGGCATCCACTTTCAAAATTAATTACCCAGCTACTTTCTCTGAATTTCAAGTGGGAGGTATCAAAATTTCTCGATAACCCAGCAAAATAAAATCCATATATTAACCGTCGGGAAAGTAAGTGGACGCTATTGGGTATAGATATGAAGTAAAATTTGAAAAAAAATTTTATCTAGAAGTAAGAATAGACTTTTCTGAATCTATATATAAATATTAGTTCTTATTTATTATTTTGGCCCTATCTCTTGGAGAGACAAATCTCGTTTCTTAACTCAGGGTCAGTTATTCTATAAACTACCACTTTAGGCCGCATCTTGTATTTCCAATGTCAACTTCAAAATACCGGGAAAAGGAAAAAGAAAGAAGAAAAGCTTATTATACAATCGATTCACTTATTTACACGTTCTATTCAACAATTCGAACAAATTTCATTTGAAAAAAAATTTAATCTCTTTGCAATTTAAAGAATAAAGATGGCAGTGTTATTTTATAGACCTCATAGTGGTTTAATAAGATTTTTTTAAACCGAAACCTTGGAAAACTTTAAAATCATATTTCCTGAAATGATATACTCTAGTAAAGCACTTAATGATTTATGGTTATATGTCATAAGTGTAACTTTAAAAATGATTATTAACCTTTTTTTCCTAGTCATAAATTTGATGCGTGTGAACTAATTTATTTACATTTTCATTGTTAAAAATACATTCTTTATAATTTGAAATATTTAAATAAATCTCCGTTTGTTTTTCTGTAAAACAAGTATAGGGAACTCAAATAATATCCTGGCCAGCATTAGTTTATAGAATTATTTACTAAATTTGATTTTTATCCAAAGGACAAAAATTTTCTTTTCCCTAAAAAGATAGATTTCCACTTGAAATTTTTTATTTTGAAACTCGTCTCCGCATTTTAGTCTTTTTACTTGTACATCGATTTATGTGAGTAACGAGTGGGTAAGGTCAGGGCCGAGTACAAATTAATCTTCTGGGCAGCTATTTTCCAGGACCTCCGAGCAAGTTTTTTTGAAAAAATTACCAATTTCTGATTGGTTTATCTTTTATTAAGAATATGTAAATAATGTATCGCTTAAAAAGTTTGATTAATATATAGAGAAAAATAATAATAAAGAGATTATTATCATGTTGAATAATATATTCAGATGCGCACATTTCCGTCGCCAAATTCTTTGTAGAGTGGATGAGTGCATGAATATGTGTAAGGAAGATAGAGAGGGAGGAGGGGGTGGGGAGAGATTGATAAAATTCCCAAAGCGCCTTCATCAATATACAAAATGACGTTGCAAATTCTAGTACGATGACGAACTGATGATTTATTCATTTTCTGCAGATTGGCGCATCGATTAATCGCTTTAAAAAAATAATCACTTGATGAATGTTGGCAGTTTTGATAAATATAGTAAAATGAATTTCCGGATTTTTTTTTACGTTTAAACTACTGGAGAATTTAGATAAATTCCAGAGAGGTGAACATAAATAAACACTTTGTGTTTCTTAAAATTTTATTGGCGTTTTGACGTCCTCCCCCAAAATGTCTTAGCTACATCACCACAAATAAACAATATTAAAGCAAAATTCACTGGTATTTCCTGTTGACCTATTTTAACCATAATCTATTACAATAAGAATTTGGTTTCCCAGTGGCTTGACTGACAATTATACAAAAGCGGATACAAGCTCCAAATTTCGCATATCTTGGGTTGTAGGAATTCGTTTTTTCTTGTTGAAGGGTAGTCAACCCAAATGATCAACTCACTAATGGAATTTTAAATTAATTGCCCCTGAGTGGATGCTCAGTTATTAATTTCTAGGGAGATTTAAGAAATACGCATGCGTGATTCTCTCTAAAACAGCGTTTCCCAACCTATTTCGTCCCCGGACCGCCAAATATTATTTGCGGACCGGCCCACTTATTTTTTATAATAACAAATGTAAAAATTTGAAGCATTCTGGACAAAATAAATTAGTAATAAGCTATATTCATGTTAAAAACTTAATTCAAATTAAAAATTTTTATTTCTTTTCGGACCAATAAAAATTTTTGACGGCGATTGGCAACCACTGCTCTAGAATCCTTAAAATTGGAATATCGAAAAAATGAGCCTTTTCCCGCATCCAGGTATGGACTAAATATAAATTCAAAAGTACATGATTGTACGTTAAGTGGTGTAAGCTGTGGCTGCATCTTAAATTAATAGTTAGTATATATTATATTATATTTTATTATATTATATTATATTAAAATTATTAACGTACAAACAAAATATATTTTTATAGAGACAACTGAATAAAATGAATTTATCTTTATAAACTATATTTTTTTAATAATAATAAAACATAATATTTATATGTGTAGTAAAAAATATTTGTCTAGAGCTCGGTGAGTTTTTTTTTTCATTTATATCATAGTAATTGCTTTTATTTTCCTCTTTTTAAAAGCAGGTGGGCCGCGAAAATTTTTTTTTTAAGATTAGGTCGCGGTTCATAAAAGTTTGGAAACCCCTGCTCTAGAGGAACTCTGGAATAATTCATTAGTGATTGGTCATTCGTGTTGCCTATCTTGGAGCAAGTAAAAGCGGACGAAGAGAGACCCATGTAACTTAATTAATTTCGGTGAATTCAGGTCAGATGTTTCTGTTTATATTATTTATCAGGCCTACTTCTTTTAGTTTTCCTTGCAATTCTTGAATTGTTGAATCGACATTTTTTCATACACGTATTTATATAAGATATCCTGTAAAGAGGCGCCATACAAAATTCCCTAGTCATTATATTAGCATGTTGAATAGGCCTGTGTTCATTTTGTCACTTGGGGCCCCCGTAATCATTGTAATTCGTTCAGCCGAGCCCTCGAGCCAGATGGAAGGAATGCATTAATATAAAATGCCGCCATCAAAGAAAGAGAAATGCCGCCGCCTATGCAAATGGCCACCGGGCTCTCTCTGCTCTCCTCTTCTGCTTTTCTCTTCCTTCTTCTGTTTTACTTAACCGAGCTCATTATAAGTCTATATTTCTCATTCGAAAGCAGTGGCGGATAAACTGGATAGGGAGAAGTGGCGGGAGGGGCGATCCTTTAAATTAATTATTAACAATAGTGGATTTATTTGACTGTGAGTCCAATAAATTCTCACTATAGAATAAAAAACTCTTAATCATTCCAAGAACTTATTTGAATAAAATATCAAATATAGGTTATTAGGATTATTTTATAACTTTCCAAGAATTTTTTAAAATTTACGAATATCGAATTTTATTTATTTAATAAGAAATCAATTTCTTAGTAAAGAAAAAAAAAATTTAAATTTTTTAAAATTAGGATAAAAAAAGTCAACTAAATTCTGGACAAGTTGTAAATAAAAATAAAATTCTAATTATAAAAATTTGGAAAAGTTCAAATGAAATTTTAAGTAAAGAAATATTATATAAATAAGAAAAAAGACATGATTAAATCAAGCATTTCAATCAGGGGTGTCAAATTCAAATTGCCTTAACGAACTGTGACGTCGCGAGAATTTCCGAGGAAGAAGAAGAATATTCAGCTGACTTGTAATATTTTATTATAATCTAATTTATGGAAATATATTAGTTAAATAATCTGGTGTGACTAACCGCATATCACACAACTTTTTCTTACTTATTTAGGCAAGAGAAAGTAATGTGATTCGTTGTCACACCAGATTTTTCCAACACATTTTTCTTTTCAAAAGAATATGAACACCCAAAAGGTAAATAGTAGCACTCCCAGTTTTTTCATTCCACATTTATTCCTTAAGCACTATTTATAAATATAAATAAAAAAAAAATGACAACTATCATTTTTATTATCAAACATTGAATTTAAAAATATTATTGGATACCATGGCAACAATTTCTCCTGTTTTTTTCTATGGGATTCGTAAAACTTAAAATAGAAGGCCTCACTCGGTTTTGAGGTGGAAATTTATGAATACAGGTGTTCTTTTTTGTTGGCTCTAGTAGTTAATTGGAGTTAGGGAAGGGATTCTCGGATGCAACCAGGTGAAAAATAAACGTTTCTTTCGCCTGTCAGAAGCTTCTTCAGGGATAGCAAGTACTCAATATTCACAGTTGTTCGGTAAATTTATTTTTATAACTGATATATATATATATATATATATTTAAAAACATACATGTTAATTGCGAGTACTTAGACTCGAATGTCGAAGTCATTTGCAGCTTTATTGGCAATAAAAAACAATTAACAATTATTTATATATATATATAACAATGTTACGAAAATATATTTACTGAACAATTGAAAATATTGAGTAGTTGGTAGTTCAAAAAAAGTTCGTGGCAGGTGAAAAAATGATTGTTTTATGAATTTTAATCAAAATCGTTAGAGCCAATTTTAAGAAAATCGAAAAAAAAAACTAAAAAAGTACATCAGTAAAGTACTAGTACTTTTTAACCGATTTTATTCGAAACCTTCAAGTCGCATCTGTCATGGCTATCTAGCTTAAATATCAAATTGGAGCCTCGAGCGTTTTTTTGTTCATAGGATATTTTGTTCATAGACAGACCATTTTACGAGACCAATTTTTTAGACTTAGGGGACAATAAAACGTGTATTTACGTTGAAATCTTGACATAAAATTTTTTTGGGATCGCAAAATTTTTCCTATACTATATAGGTATGAGAAAGTAAAAGGGCCACTGCTCCTCTTTGACAATTGATGGGGGGGGGGGGGACGGTATCTACATACTACTACCTATAGGAAATATTCAAGGAGATTCATCATAGATCGAAAAGATTAGTAAAATATTAAGTAAAGCTATTACGAAACTGACTTTATTTATTTATTTGCCTTCTTAATGGAATCTCGTTAAACAAACTTTGGTCGAGACTAATAAAAAAAAACGAGGACATGAAAACATTACCTTGACTATATGAGAACAAATAAATACTAATACATTTCACGTATTTTATTTCTCATAAAGGATTTGTTATTATTTGTTTGAATATACTCACAATTTCCTGGATAAGAATCCTATATATATAACTAGATAAAGTTGTTTTACTTTAAAAATTGAGATTATCGGACAAATATTCTCATCTCATATAATAGAAAGTAAATAAAATAGAATAAAAAATATTAATTATTTAAAATTCTTTATACTCCTTTAGCATGTTCACCTCATTAATCAAAAAATTAGGGAATTATTTTTCCTCGTCATTTTAATATATTTTTAAAAAATAATCAAGTAAGCTACGCTAAAAATAAAAGAAAATATTGTATTTTATTATAATAATTATAAAATTATTCTGGTTTAAAACTCGAAGAGTCCACTAATAAAATGTAAACTTTACTATCATCCGTTAAGGTGAGAGATAGACATGACTCGTTCACAGAAAAGAATCAGTTCAAGCGCTTTCAACTCCTTAGGGAGGTGACCCACATACACAAAAACGACTGCTTTTTGTTAATAAAACTATCTAATATAATTATTATTTGAAATTATACAAACAACTTATTATTTTTATTTTAATAAATAAATTATTTATTTAAAAATCTAAAAGTATTCTAAAGTTATATTTATAAAAAATCCTCATAAATAATATTTCTCTAAGGCCAGCCTATTGTCACCAGAAGGTTTTCTCTTCCTTCAAGTTCTAGGATTCATTCAATTTTCAATCGTTCTTGTTCAGATTTTTGGTATTTTCCTACTGTGTGAATTTATCTTCACCATTTTTCTATTTCAGGATCAAGTAATATTAATTTAAAAAATAATTATAATGCTATAGAATATAGAAAACGTTGGTCTTTTGTCAAACTAAAATGGAGAGGGTGGACAAAAATTTAATAAAAATAATCCCCTTAAATATGAGGGATGGTAAAAAAAATTTAGAAAATTTTTTTCAAACAAAAGTTAGTCATAATAACACACTTAACAAATTTTATCAGCAATAATGTTAGCTAAAGATAGTTTTTTTTTGAGAAATATTGAAAATACCACAAAAATTTAATATAAAAATAAAAATGGAATATCGAAAAGTCCCGTCTTTTGATGTGTGAAGGTCACGAATGAAATATAAACTCAAAAATACATGATTCTACGATAAGTACTCTGAGCTGTGGCTTGACCATCTTTTATTAGTTAGGATTTTATATATTAATATTAATTAAGATAAAAAATTTTTAAAATTTGACAAAAAAAGAACATTCTTTTTTTAGAGCAATTTAGTCCTTCGTTTTTTTTAAAGACTCGTTCTTTTGAACCAATTCATTTCTCTTCATTAGTCAGTTCTATTAATAAACCTATCCACATTTATTTTCAAATAAAGCAATAAAGTCCTATTATCATAAAAAAGATTTTTTAAGAGCTTTTAAATTAAATTAGGTCAGTAGAGCTCACATCAGTTGACTTTGTTAATAAACATTAATATTTATATTTATTAAACAATTCTGTTAAGAACAGACCACAGCCAAAAAGTAAATTATATATCTTAATTCATTCGAAATTGTTGATTGGCTTTCCCTCCCATGACTTGAAAAGCAGCTCAACAAACAATGTCTCTACACAAGAAAACTGGCTTTTTACTTTCGGAGTACATTTTCACAAATAGTTCCTGTATGAAATACCTTGATTCTTAAACACAAATATTATTCTCTAATAAATATAGCGCGTTGTTATAAATCCAAAAATGGTACTTGTCCTTTTAGCTTATACTATATAAGTTCTTATCCTTAGTCATTTGGAATCTACATGGGGGGGAATTTAATCAATATTGATAAAAATCAATTTTAATAAATCTTGTCATTTTACCAATGAATAATTGAAATTTATATTAAAAAGTAAATAAAAAAAAAAAATAGAAATCGAGTTATAATAAATATATTCACAAATATATCGATAAAAAAGTGGTTTATAAAACAGTTAATTAAAAGATTATCAGAAATAAATATCTACTTAATAAGAATTGATTAAGCAACAACTATAAATATTTTCCCTTTAATAAAGTCATTTTTTTTAATTTTTAAATGACTGATCACTAAAATTAATTCCAAATAAAATCAAATCTTATATGTTTATTAAATAATATTCCGTGATTTAATTAAAAATAATTAAGAAAAAGAAACGTGATATAAATCAAACAGATGAAGTCGTTAATCACGCATTTTTCGGCCTCTTTGTTTTTAAACGATCTGTAAAACCAGGAGCCCCCTCTGAATTAAATTAATTCATTAATCACATTACATTATTTAATGTATTCAAAGGTGAATTTATATTCTTAAATTAATTTCCTAATTATAATTTTGTATCGAGGTCGAACGACGATATTTCAAAAAAAATATATACATATTTTTATTTTATTTCTTTATTCAAAAGAAAATAAAATAAATATTGCCCCATGCACATGCAGTAAAATCTATTAATTTGGCTGATGGTAAAAATCCTTAAAAAGGGATAAGGGAGGTTTCCAAAATGATTTTTATTTTATTTTTAGCGCCCATACTTTTATTTATTTTTTTTTTTTGTTTGTTGATTGCGAAGCATCAGCTGGGAAAAATCCCCACCAGTCGGGCAAAAGTCCTGACCAAGTTTTTACTACTAAAATTCTCTCTTCAATCGTTCTACAATAAAGTGATTATAAAGAGGCTGATTAGCTTATTTTGGGGCCCTGGGTGGTAAAATTTGAAAGGGCTCTTATTTTGTTAAACTAATTTAATTGATGTAATTGATAACTCTCTCAATATTCATATTGAGGTAAATATTCATTTATTATTTACTTATTAAATTTAGGGTATTAATGAAAAAAAAAAGATAATGACGATAATGATTTACTTTACTTTGATTATGGAAATACCAAGAATCTCGGCTCGTGAGCCCCGCGCCTCTCCAGTTCCCTGTCCGTTTAATCCGCCTCTCTGGTTATGCCAATATGTATTAGTACATTCCTTTGCAAGACCCAGGCATTTGCGTTCCTGATCTTCACCTGGTAAGACAATTCTTTTACATCTTTGCTTGATCCCATGGTTTTTAAAATTTTTGCGCCTTTTTTCTTAAAAAAAAACAAAAAAAACGTTATTTTAAAGAACCTGAACCTAACCAAATTAAAAAACTGTTATGCCTCATAATTTTGATAAACTACTAATGTATTTAATTTCAATAGATTACAAAATCCCACTTTTATAGATATATATACTTGTTTGGTATAAGTCCCCCTTTAAAGCTGCTATTAATAAATAAATAATGTTTTTCGCTTTAAGCATAAAATCCAATATTTCGGTCACTTTTTTTGTAGCTTTTTTTCAGGTACGAACCACAAGGAATTTTTTTATCTCAAATGAAATTTGTACCCACTTTGTTTTTCACTTTAGCTGTAAAATTCTTTGAGGTTTAAATTAAATTGTATCTGAAGAGGGCGTGACAAAAGATTGTATTTTATAGAAATGAACCGAAAACATTCTTTAATCAATTTTACTCTGATTAAAAAAATCATAAAAAGCTTATTCTCAAAAATGTATCGTATTTATAATAATAAATTTCTTAAGTTATTAGTTTTTTTAATATTTATGACCTTCGTCGTGTCGTGGGGACAAAAGTTGAATTAATTAAATTCTAACACGCTCTTTGTAACAAAAAATAACGAAAAAAAAAACACAGCTGAAATTACCGTAGAAATATTAAATAGTTTTGAAAAAAAAAAGTACAAACGATTCTATAAATATTAGTAAATATTTTATATTGATGGTCTCGCTTGTTAGCAGATGTTTTCAAACGAGGAAAGAGATTTATAAATGTGACCCAGCAATGCCATATTTGGTACACCATGAATTGCATAATGATAAAATGTGCAACCGTTATGAGGTCAGACTTTATATTAATTAAAATTTAATCTAAAACAAAATTATATCTATAACAAATTTCGTTGAAGAATGAATTTGCAAAAATCTCTTTTTTTTATTCAAATGCCGATCCATTTAATATGCAATCTACGCAGTAGATAAGGTATATAATAATTTATTTTTTAAAGAATGTAATCAGTCAGAAGAGACAAATCTACCTTTCACTTCTGTAATTGATAAAATAAGCCGCCTGATGAAGAGAGTGGGAGGTCATCAGGCTTGATGATGATGATGGCGATGATGGTTGATTAATAAATAAACAAAAGAAAACCTTGACCCCCCCCCCCCCCCCTCTTCGCCTCATTCTTACTTATTTCCCACTGTCAAGGGAGGTTTTGTAATCATGCTAATTTTGACTTTTCGGGTTGATTTTTTGTAACAGTCCGTCTGTCATTTTCTATCTCCTATTATTAGACGAGCTAATCTTGTATATATCTATATATGTATGTAAATTTTTTGTCGAAAACGGCTCTAACCATTTTGATGTAATTTGGTGTATTTATTAATTCGGATGGGATGAATCGATTGCGCTAGGTCTCATCTTTGGGAAAATAGATTTTGGGTGTTTCTATTTAGTGGAGCCTATTTTTTATGAATGACCCTATCTTTAGGTCCTATGTCTAATCACAAAGGTCCTAGCTTTGCTTTATTATTGACTATTCTTTGGCATTAAAAAAAAAACCGAGCGAGGCTCAGATTCCAGGTACTTTATATTATGTAAAGAATAAAATAAAATTTTGCCGAAACAAAAATTATAAAAATATATGAGATATTCATAAAAAAAAAAACCAATTCCTAATCCAGCCAGCGCTGTAACCAGAGAGCTGAGCCAAAAGGAGAGGGGGTGGGACAAAGGCAAGGAAAATTTAAAAAATAAGGAATATGTGAAACAAAAGTGCAAAAAAAATGTTAAAATAAAATTTCTAAAAAATGATGGTAAAAGTAAATGACACAAATTTTTTTTGGAGATAATTGTCAGATCTTTATTAAAAAACTCCAACTAGCCGAAGTTTCGGAGAACCAACGCCTCTTTCTTCAGGACTAGTGGAGTATTAAAATCTAAATTTTCTCATATATTCCGTCATTTCCATTTCACTTGAGTGTTGGCATTGATTGGTCTTCGAATAGTCATTAACAGTTATTTTTTTTGTCAATAACTATTCGAAGACCAATCAATGCCAACTCTCAAGTGGAAAACGCATTTTCTCTCCGTTCGCTTCTTTTAATATAATTTACGATTGAGCTTATCCTTGAAATAAATAATTGAAAAATGACTTAAAGCAACCCCGATTTTTTAAAAATACTTTTATTCACTTAAATAGTTAATAATTTAAAAATATAGAGTGATTTTGGCTTCTAAATTTAGAAGAAAGCGGGAAATAATGAAATTTTTGTTAAAATTCTTTTAAAGATTTCATTTTACTTTTCCTTACTATTGTTTATAATAGCAAGGGAAAAGTATTATGATCATGAAAAATGTAACCTTCCAATTTTTTTTAAACATCTTTACTTTTCAAGTCTAGTTATAAGATAGTTAACATACGTCACCATAATGAGAAAATTCTTTGAAATTTTATTTAATCTCTTTGACTTTTTAAAATTAAATTAATGAGAAGACCTCATAACCTCAGAATAACAATAAAAGCAACCTGACATGACTTGCATACTCGAAAGGGTTGTAGAGTGGCCCGGCCCATCTTATATTCCCAGAGAATAGTTAGTGAGGGCTAAAAAGTGGAACTCCGTTGCCTATTTTTTATACTATCACTACGCAAAGTTGGGTAGAATTAATAGGAAATTTCTCCACAAAAGAGACTCATAACCTAAAATAAATTTGAAATTAAAGTGAAATGATTAATGAATCAGTTATATTCATTGAATCTAATGATTTTTTTTTTTTGAAATTTGAATAAATAACCTGATTTTGCTCAAATGGAAATAATATTATTTTGCCGTGGGGAAAATTTTCTAGTAAGGTCAAGTGACATGTTATGTACGGCGCATGATTAAGAGGAGGCGTGGTCGACGCTTAAGAGGGAGGCGGGGCCTCTCATGCGCCGGCGCCTCCAGGCGGAGCTTCTCATTCACCTCACCAGAAGAAACTCAAATTATAATGATATTATTCATGTAGATTATATCTTAGTTATTTTTAAAAAATGGACACTTTCACTTTTATTAAACTCACAGTTCGCTGGCACGTCGATAAATAAATCACTCAATGCTTTCCTTCATTTGAAACGTAAATTTTCATATTGTGACTTCACACCCCGGGCGTATAAAAACTAGTTATTTACTTAATAACTTAAAAATAGTACTGTGATCGTTTTGATAAAATACCACGTGGTGCATAAATTCGTTCGTTTTTAGTTACGCAAGCAGATGACCAACTCGCTAATAGATTTTTCGATGAATTGCTCCAGAACTAATCACGCATGCGTAGTTGTTAAATCTCTCCAGGAATGAATAACGGAGCACGCTCCGCTCTATAGGATCAAAATCCTATTAGTGGGTTTATCCTTTGAGTTGCAAAATCGAATGATTTTCTAGTCGATTACTAATTTTGTTTATTGTGGAGTTGATTCTCTATTCTACCAATTTGAAAGCTCAGCTCAAGCTCTTTCCTATAATTGCGCTTGTGATTAGATAAAGGAACGTCTTTAATCCGGAGGTGTCCTGGCTGTTGCATCAGATAATAGAAAGGCCGTCGCAAATGAATTCTGACAGGTACCTGATGATCCTGCTGGTGGTGGGGGAAGCGTTTTTTCTCGATTCTCAAACCCGGTAATAAGAACATGATTCTTTAATTAAAGAAGCTCCTATTCGAGTTAATATAGTTGTCATGTGATTAACGAAGGAGAACTTCTTCAGCTTTCTTTCAGGACTCAACACTCGTCGGATGACGAAAAGAGAAAATAGCACCGAAGCAGAGGCGGATATAGAAATTTTTTATACTTAAAGGTAGGGGAAAGGAGGGGAAGATTTGCATTTTTTCTTGAATTATTTCTTAATAAATTATTGGAAATCCAAGATTTAGATTTTCTCAAGAACAAAATTACCAAGCCATCATAATTTTGAGCGCATTTTCGAAATATTAGAGTAATCGGTCTCACATCAGAGGCCATGCAAGCGGCATTTTCAATTTTAAGAAACTGAAATGATATGTTTTGAAAAATTATTAGAAAATATAATTTGGTGTGAAAGAATTGGTGAAAGCGGGCGTTATTGGTGTAGAGGTAACAATAGGGGCGTAGCTAAGAGGCTTTTCACGAGAAATAGAACATCAAAAATTATATTTTTTTTAAAGTGAACTTTATATACAATTTAGGGTTAACAAACGTCCTACTTTGGAAGAACATATCCTACAAATTACTAGTTTGTCCTCAGTATGAAAGATAATTAGAAATATCCTACTTAAAAAGTTTTAATATACATATATAATAATTTATAATAAATTATTCAAAAAAAAAGTACCCAAACTCCTAAAATGAATATTGTATTTACTTTTTAACTTTACGTGTTTATGTTTTTAAAAATTTTTTAAAATAATACTTATTTCCTATAAATGTCTTACTTTCTGATATTTAACCCTAGGCATATTGCTAGCTCTAAAAAAGAGAAAGTAAAAACATCGAGGAAAAGCCTGCTTCTTCCTCTCCTTAACCACGCCCCTGCTGCAATGACTTTTGTCTACTTAGAAAATACATTTATATGTTTGCTTTATTATAGGAATAAAATCACTTTGACAAAAAGATGATGTTTATTATAATTCATTTTCTACTTTAATTTTGTGGGCCTTTTAATGAAATATATTCCCTTAGGTTAAGCATGAATGTGTTTGGCAGGCCTGGCGGCGAGGAGCCGCCCGGAGGCGGCAGGCGCCTCCGAGCAACCCCGGAACCGGAAACCAGGGAATACCGGAACTTCCGGAAACCCCCGGAGCCGGCGCGTAGGCTGCGAGCCAGAACGGCGCCGCTCCAGCCGACTATGCCCTGCCGGTTTCTCGCGGTAATTAAACTCCCCTTCCACTGCTTACTTGCTTACTTTTTTTTAACAAGCCTTTCAAAAAAATCACTCACGCATCACTGATTGACTTTCTTTTAATAACTCTACTTTTGCTCTTTTACTTTGAAACTCTTTTATTATCTTTATTTTAATTTATTCCATTCACTTGACTACTTAAAGTAATATAATATGAATTCCAAAAATGCCCATGTGTCATCGAGATAGGAAGGCATATACTCTATTTGTACAATTATATTGCGAAATAAAAATAATACTCTTTTAGAACGTCCTATAAGTGAATAATTAATTTTATTATATTAATATTTTCCAAAGCGACTTATCATTCAATTTATTTGCGTATTTATTTTTTTAGTCTTGTTATGAGATAATAAATTTATAGAAAGAAGCGGAAGAAAATGGCAGGAATTTTGTCGTGCATTTTTCAATGTACACATATCTAATCTCAGTACAAGATGTTTCATAATCGTTAAACAACTCATTCACTGACTCATCATAAGTCCTACAAGGTTCTTTTAAAAGCACAGATGATGGTCACATCAGATCTTTTATTTATGCTCCTCTAATAGAATATGTAAAAAAAATTCAAATGAAAACGATATTTAAATGGAACATCTAGGCGCACTTAGCGGGATTTCGTCCTTACACTCGAGGTTTCATACAACAAGGAGACACACACCCAACTGAATTCTGGAATATCAATCCTAGAGATGATAGATTCTTTAATATAATTTCAGTAGGAAGCATCTAGCGGCGTGGAGTGGGGGCCGAAGATCCTTCCTATATCAACCAACCACGCTGCCAAATTTTCAACCTACGGTCTGTCAGCAATGCACAACACTGGCAACGCTGCAGTCCCAATATTCAAGTTTTGTTTTTAAAACTTTTCGGCATCGGAGGCTATTTAGACTCCGTCCTTATTTATTTAAATTAATTAGTAGCCAATATAATTTAAATAAATTTTTGTCGCCCAGGACGGGAAGCGAACCTCTCAACTTTAGTACTTGAGGCACGACCGCTACCTCTACTCCAAGGGGCAGGGCAAAATTCAAGTTATATTTAATCGCGTATAACGTTACGGTGTCTCAACAATTAGTTTCCTAGGGGCAATTTCCAATCCCACTGCATTTCTGCCCATTTGATTACAACCGGCTATACAGGGACGCGAACGAATGCCGCCGCTCTGGCTTCCCTTTTTCAATATAAACTAATATTTAGTTTTGATATAAATTAAATTTGAAAAATGCTCCTCTTTTTAATTTATTATATTTAAAGAATATCCTCTTAAATTAGCAGAAGTTCCTCGTCCTAATGACTCCACTAAATTACGATTTCGTTTGAATTTTGATAATCAGCAGAAAATTATTTGTTTTTCCTCTGGCTTAAAAAATGCAATAAATAAAAATATTTTAAATAAATAATTATATAACGTTCGATGTCATCAAACATTTTAATTTATTTAAACATGGAATCCAAAAAAATATTTTCAGTCATTTATATATATCACACGAAGAGTCAAGTGAGCTTAGTTTATTACACCTCCTTATCTCGATTTCCTTGATGATTATTAAATAATTCATTATTTCCTTTATTATAAATTAAATTTTTTTCTAATCAATAAATAAATAAATTCAAACGACGATCTCGGCCGTGGGCGAAGAAAGCCGTTGTGAAGCAAGATCATAGTTGAAATTCCACTGGGTGGATTTTTTTTTACTTTTTTTAATTATAAAACTTAGAGAAACTTTTTTATATAAATTTTTTATTTTTTTAAAGACTTTTTAAATTTTTAATTACACTAAAACAATAATTGCATATAAATGAACTTTTTTATTGAGGTAGCTTTTAAATAATAATAAAAAAATAAAATTTTACATATCAGAAGAATACGAGTTACCCAAGATAAGACCTTCATTTTTTTCTGTACCCTCTATGCCAGTCTTTCTCTATTTCATAAATGTTCTGTCATAAGAATATTTATTTTAAATGCTCAATGCGCGGGCTTTCTCCATTTAATGAATTTCACCTCAGGATATGTTGGTACTTATTTCCATTCTTAAAAACATATTTTTTCACTCTCACTAAAAATATAATAGAAATTGCAAGACAACTCGTAGATATTTATATAGTATTAGATAATAAAACCAAATTGTAACTTTATAACAAAATAAATTGATCTTTTACTTTTTTTTTAAAATTACGGTAATAAGTATTTTTAAATTTCACTAACAAAAGAAAAAGATCTCATTTACATTTATTTTAATCTACGTATAATAAAAAAGAAAAAAAACGGTGTTATTCCAGTTTCTTTGTTCCGGTTAGTTTTCTGTAAAAGTGACATATTTTTATGAGACAAGACAGCGTTAATAAACCCTTCCTCATGGAACACTTTTTTTTTATCTTGGTAAATATTTACTGAACACATACTAGTATGTTTCATCCAATCATTAGTGGATGACATTGCCAAGGACTGTTTTCAAATCGGTTCTTAGCATCACTACAAAGCAAACTAAATGGATGAGTTCTTGTGCTCTGTCAAGTTCTCATAATCTCCTCATCAATAATTGTGTTCCTGAAAGAGACATAGAGTGACTCTCTCTCTCTGTGCCACCCCCGCCCCTCCTCCCTTTTCGTCTTGGCCTAGAAAACTTTACTTGTGAAATCACATGTCGAATTTTTGCAAACTGGCAAATTAGTAAAGAACTTGTATTAAGAAATTAAATCAATGTCTCTGGACTTAACAATGTAATGACAAGATTCTTATCTCTGAATCCACAAGATCAAATACCTATTTATTTTAAAGAAATACAGCAATAGATAAGCAATATCGTGTATATAATAAAGGTGTTAAGCCGAGTTTCTTTTTTATATTTCTTTAAACGTAATCCGAAAGAAAATTTGTTTATCGACAAGCCGAAGGAAATTTGTTAAAAATTATAATAATACCTACATAATGGCCTTACTAGAAATCAAGTCACAATATCTATATATCTGCGTCCTTATAATTAAAAAGCCAATGAAAAAAAAAAAAAAAAATTAAAATTGTATTTATTTAAAAACAAAAACTTTTAATAAAATACACATTTATTATATCAGCGCCTGGCGCGTAGGCATCGCTGCCACCCTCTCGCTTCGGGTTAAGACCTAAAATAATTATATTATTATTATATAATATCAAAAAAAATCATATCAAAGAATTTATTATACTAACAAATGCTTTAAATTTTTTTAATGACAAATATGTAAGGGAAAAATATTGCACTCCCCTAGCACTCCCCCTAGTGCGAACTTACCAAAAATGATTCTGTTCTTGAAAATTTGGTTTTTTTTTTGCGGTTATATCTTACCTACGGTTGGTCGGCAAAGTTAAAAATTATCTCACCCTCATTTTCTTTTCTTTCATATATAAAATTTAACTGAATATATAAATTATTATATTTATATAGGCTAATAAATAATTGAGAGCAAAATACTGAATGATTAAGTAATAAATGTCACTAAACGTAAATCCGAATTTATATCTCCCTCCCCCCTAAGTTGGACTATGAGATCTCAAAGGCGGCTTCCCCTTGTTTTCTTTTATATAAACATAAAATTTAATAAGCGACATATATATAAGCTTTGTAATAATATTTGGCAGAGTTATTTTGTTTTTCTCTCCTTCCTTTAAGAGAATCTTGAAACTCCTCAAGAAAGAAAATGCCGTTAATAAATAAGATGGAAACCATGTAATTTAGGAAGAAGATTCTGCTTTTGGTACGATATTCATTAAACCCTTAATCCTCTCTGATGTCTTTGTTTATGCCGCTTTATGTTTAATCAAGTGTTCTCCCTCCATTCAACCTGAAAGCCTCCTCAAGGAATGAAAGATCAAATACTACCAATTTGTGGGTAAGTTTTCAAGCTGGGAAAAATGTGCCTCGTAATTCGTCCAGACGTACATTAGCTATTATCGGAATCTGATATGTTCCCAGTATTCCTCCAGGCTAATCAATGCTGATGTAGTGTAGGGGACGCACATTTTAACGGAATTCTCTTTATTTGATTTATCGGCGAAATAATTTCTTTCAGGGCAAGTCTCTGATAGCATCTGGAAATCTCGGAGTAACCGGATCCGGCCAATTACAGAACTCAGACCAATTCACATGTAGTGCGGTCGTTGTAAATTAACACCAGCAAAGAACTCTAATAATCTTAGAGCTCATTCAAAAAAAAGGAACTTACCTTAGCGGTAGATTTAAAAATTTGATTATAAAAACCAGTCAGAGGAGAGATGTTAAAACAAAAAGCCCTAAAACTAATATTGCTTAACTTGATTGATTCATCTTTAATCAAATTTCTTTATCAATAATATTTTGAAATAAATATGAAAATCTCCTTGTTCTTGAAATGTCTTTCAAAATTTTTTACTTATCGAATAAGTTATGACACGTATACTTTATATTTTTTGGGGAGGGGGAAGGACCAAATTTTTTCGAAAGACTTCTTCATTTCAAAAAAATTCTTTTATTATTTTCTATTATTAAAACAATATACATCAAATCAATTTTTGTTTACAACAAACACACTATTTTCATCTGACTCTTGGAACTTAAAAAAAAAAAACATTTTTTGAGGCCATTTAGACTCCACTCATATTTATTTAAAGTAATTGCTAGCCAATATAATTTAAATAAATTTTATCGTTCAGGACGAAAAGCGCACCATTAACCTTTAAGAACATGAAGCGAGACCTCTACCTCTATACTAGGGGCCAGAGCAAAAAAAAAAAAAAAAAACATTTTAAAATACTTAAGTTGGAATAAATAATTATGCTAAAAAGTCCCTGACTGCAACCTTTTTAATCCTACTTACTAGTTGCAAATTGGCTCTCAAATTTTTTACACAAAAAATTAAAATATTATTTAGTATTAATGTTCGAATTACATATCAATAAAATTTCCTTTCTCTCCTAACTCTATTTTCGCCCTACAGGCTCGGAGTATATAATATAGAGAAAATGAACAAGCTGGCCCGTCGCACAGTCTGGCGCTTGATACGGGGTGGGGAGGGGGGGAGGGGAGAGGCAAGCAGGGAGTAGAAGAAATTGCAGCTTTAACTCGGGTTGCTAACTCCTTACCAGGTGTGAGTGAAGTTCTCTAGAAAGTTCGTATTTTAGATAATTATTTTTTCATTTGAATTATGTGCAATTTTGCATTTACGTGACTTTATGCTTGAAAATGAAATCACCTTGCTCTAAACTGGGTGGGGCATCAGGCTAAAATTTCACATTCAACCCAGTTGATTTATTTCTTTTTAATTTTAATTACTTTTAAACAATAACACTTTACTAATCTAAAAATATAAAATTTCCTCTCAAATATCAGATATAGAAATATCGAAAGCCAATTAACGTCACTGTTTATTTATTTAGGTCTTTATTACTTGGAGCAGATGTTTATATGCTGGAATA
This sequence comes from Anisolabis maritima, assembly GCA_010014785.2. Lineage (NCBI taxonomy): Eukaryota > Metazoa > Arthropoda > Insecta > Dermaptera > Anisolabididae > Anisolabis > Anisolabis maritima. The sequence goes on from JAAAKE020125237.1 coordinate 21,365, forward strand.
TTTATTGATTTGCCAGGATATCGTAAGCCGCTCTTTGTTTCGACTTAGAAGATCCGTATCTTGAATCGAAGCTTAAGAAGCCAACTAGCGATAAAACGATAAGAGATGACGAGCACGTGGGCGGTCGCCCTTTTTCCTAAGGGGGGGGGGGGGGTTTCTTAGGAGGAAGAAGGGGGTCGTTCTACTTGTCTGATTGAATCGGATGCTGTCTGGACCATAATCTTCTTGCTACCTACTCGACCTTTGCGTTTTGTTGTTTTTTTTTTTTTTTTGTTTTTTGATATCTTTAGAATCATCTAAAAAACAACCAAAATGTCCCCAACACTTTCATTTTTATTTATATTACTCATAAAATTTTATACTTACTTTTCTTTAAAATTATAATATGAAAAATAAAATTTGCTCATTAAATCAAAAATTGAATTTTTCACTAAAAAAAAATAGGTGGAGTCTGCACGACTCTAGGGCGTAAAATATCTCTCCTGGTCTCTAAGTGGGGTTTTATAAATATCGATATATCTCTTAAAGGAACCGAATGCGCCATGGGTTAACAAGCAGTTCAAAGTTATTCTAAATTTCCCGCGTCCGTCACTCCGCAATTTGACGGAGCGAGCTCTCTACCAGTCATTATGTCACATGACAAAGGTTTTAAATATATTCTTCTTATTTATCAATTACTGTTTTTGCAATTATTTAAGATAAAAACATTGTTCATAAATATATGAAATTCCTTGTTAAGAAGAGAAATAGAAATTTATTTAGACATTACTCTGATGAAATCAAAGTAATTAAATTGAAAACGTTTGTTTAGTCAGTTTCTAATCCTTAATCAAGTGTCTACAAAAAGTAGTCCCATTTATGTCAGAGTAAATTTATTTGGCGTTTATAAAGAGATCTAATTGTAGATATTTTTCTTCTATCTTCTCGTTGTTTATTTTACTGTTGTAATATATCGCAGACTCACACATATATTAATTATAATATAAATAAGCTTAAGAGAGGGTTTGATGATTTTAGGGATGTAATTATGTTTAACTTATTATAGTTAGTATTTTTCATTACTTAACAATTAATTTCATTTAAAAATTCAAATAAATACTATTTTTTATAATATCACTATATTTTCATCATTCATCTAAGATAAAATAATAAATTCTTATAATGGATAATTTTAAATTAGGACGACGCCGAATCTATTTCTGAAAACATTTAGAAATGACTAATAAATAAAATGTTCACTAAGTTGGGTTTCAAGAAATTTATTATACTTGAAAGTTTAGCCAAGGATTGTTTTATAAAGGAAGCCGCAAGTGACATCTCTACTTCAGGAGCCATGTTAGTTTCTTTGCCTGATTAATTCCGCGCTGCGGGACGGAATATTTTAATATAAAAATAGATATAAATAAACTAGATAATGGATTAAAAGAGCAATAACAATTGACACTTTAGACACCAATGATGTCATCTCCTTATTGTATTTGCGTTCTATTATTTTATTTATTGCCCAATTCTTATGAACTAGAGATTTTCTATACTAAATTTCATTAAAATTCATTAAGCCAGTTTTTAGTCGAAACACAGAGACAACTTGATAGACTCGATTTCCACTTTCTTTCTCGGTTGTTTGAACAGATATTCCTGATTATCTATCGGATTGAGTTGCCCCATAAATATCTATCACCTGCAATGCAAAATCTTCTCACAGCACACAAAGCACGTACTACAGAAGACTAGTGATCTAGTGGTGGACACCAACAGGAAATTGTAAGATCCAGATGGTGATATGTAGTGGCGTACTTAAGGGTGCCAAGAAAAATAATATTCTTAAGCAGTTTCCCCGAAGTTTAAATAATAAAATAATTAATTTTAAAAATTATTGTATACCTAAATTGATCAACTATATATTATATTCATGAATGTTGATCAATTTTTGTATTTATTTCTCAAGTTGGCAATAATAAATACAATTATTAAAAAAATTAAATAATTTCGTAAATATAAATGAATTAATTATATAAATTATATGAATTGGCTTCTATAATTATAAACATTTCTAAATCTACCTATTGAAGAGTACAACCTCTAAAATTTGAATTCGTGTCAAAATGTTTTAATGACGCAACAACCGAACTTCTAGGTAAATGGCGCTGATGCCCTAATGTGGTGACCTCTTGTTTCTCGCTTTTAAATCTCTAGATGTGATTTGTATCTGAATTGTACCTGAAGAAGGCCATAGAATGAATGACAGAATCGTTATATCTAATACAAATGAGGCTTTTAATCCGAAAATATAATTTATTTATCAAAAATAATATCTTTATTTGAAAAATAATATCATACATTAAAATATAAAATATTTTTTCTTAAATTAAAGATTGATAATTGATGTTATTTATTTTTCATTTTTTTACAAAATCAAACTTAAGATTTATTAACTTGTTAATGAAACTGCCAAGTGTACTAAGAAATAAAATCAAAGAACAGACTTTTTAAAAAATAATTTGTCTTCATCTTTATTTCAACCCCCCCCCCCCCCCCCACCAAAAAAAAAAATTTCTAGGTACACCACTGGTGGTTGATCGTAATTTTCCTCTCTGGATCTTTGAATCTTGGACTCGATTCTCGGGATGAGATTAGTTCTTTTTGTTCTTAAGTTAAAATATAATTTTTATGTCTCAGACAAAATTAAGTTTCCTTGAGTTTTGAAAAATTAAATATCATTTGAAGGATTATGTAAAAATTTTTTCTCAATATTATTTATTATTCGAACGACCTAATTTTCGGTCATCTTATTGAGTTATATATTTAAATAAAAAAAAAAAGTATTTCAAAAGAGATCATTTTGTTTTTGGCTCGTATTAGCAGCTCTGCATGAGATTAAAATTAATCATGTTGAAATCAAAAAATTGATTTGATTATCACATTTTATTGACATGGATAATTCCTTGGAGGCGGCGGGCGGCTTTCTCAATTCTCAAGTGTTAAATGGAACGAGTCATTTAAAACGTTCTATAGATGATCGAAAACCTCATCCCAAAAAACCGACCAATTTTCACATTAATTACATTTTATCACCTCAGCTGGCCTTGATAATTTATGAAGCAAATGCTTTTTTTTTTCTTTTTTCCTCTTTTTTTTTTGTAAACCGGTATTTAATGCCTAATCTTCACGTGGACCGTTCGCTCTTTTGGCGCTAAATCGCTGCATAATCATTAGTCACAGTTTAAAAAAAGTCTGGCTAAAATTGCCAGATTTTCGCTATTATTTAAATTGATATCGTTAGCGAGATATAAGATGAGACAGTGTAAAAAAAAATCTAATTTATTACCAATTGAAAACAATTAGGACTATTGAGTTGGCGAATAATTTAGGATTAAATTAAAATATTATTTACTTATATTACAACTAATTGGTTAATTATAATATTAATGTAGTTGTATATTTCAATTTATATTTAAATATTGCAAATAGAGATAATTTAATTTTTTCACATTTAATCATTGAGAATAATTATTTATTTTTTAATACTTGGCCTTTTATTGTTAATCTTATCCGATTTCTTTGCAGCTTATTGCTCTGGATTGAGAGCCTGATATGCCATGTGTTGCAGAAATTAGTTCGAGTTTTGTTGCTAGAAAGTAGACAACCCAAATGACAGTATCACTTTTCTGTTCAGATATTTCTAAGGAGATTTAGCGTAGTCCGCTCTAGAGCAATTAGCGCCATCAGTGATTTGGTGATTTGGGTTGTCTATCTTTCAACAACCCAACACCAATACGAATTTTGTACCTTATGTTATAATATGACTTTATTAGACTTAAAACTATAAATTACATGGACAAATTAAATTTTTAATTACACTATCATATATATAAAAAAAAATAATAAAAATTAAAAGCCGGTTCAAATTTGATCCAACAATCCTACATATTGATTGTTTTTAAATCAAGGTACGTCTTGGGATGAAATTTTTTTATCTAAAATTTTCACAAGAAAAAAATCCTTAATATCATTGATATAATCTTTAAAAAAAAATTTCACGATAAATTAATAAGCAATTTTTAAAAACTAATAAATGATTTTTCTATATTTATAAATATTAATATTATAATTTTCCAATTAGTATCAAAAAATAATATTTCAATTTAATCCCCAAATATTCGTCATCTCTTTATTTATGCATAATTAGTTTCATTTGGCAATAAATTTATTTTTTTGATTCTTACTAATCCTCTCTCAGAGTTCTTAGTTTTTTTTTCGTCTATTTCTCGATTTAAATAAATTACACTCATAAAGTATAAAATACCAACTCTAAATATAAAGTTTATCGGTGAAATTTTTAGTAGTTGGGTTTTGAATTTCTATCCAGGAAAATCTTCATAATTATCCTATATAAGCCGCATTTATATACAAAAATCTTAATTCGTCACGTCTCATTTTATTAATAAGTACCTGGAGTCCGAGCGTCGCTCGAGTTTTTTTTTAATGCCAAAGAACCGTCAATAGTAGAGAGCTTTCAAAGATAGGACCTTTGCAATAAATAATTTTTCTATATTTATAAATATTAAGACCCAAAGAGAGGCTCCACCATACAGAAACACCCTAAATATATTTGACGAAGAGACCTAGCGGAATTAATTCTTCACACCTGAATTAATAAATAGACCCAACTTCATCAAAATCGTTAGAGCAGTTTTCGAGAAAAAATTTACATATATTCATACATACAAGATTAGCTCGTTTAATAATAGAAGATTAATACTTAATCGTTCGGGCTATGAATTTGATAATAATAAAGTTGAAGCGGGATTCGAACCCGAGGCACCTGAAAGAGAGAAGCCGGTTGCTTTGCGACTTTCTCATCTCTCAAAGATAAAAATCAAGAAATTTTTTTTTGAATGGCTCCGTCTCAGGAAGGCATTCTGTCAACAGGTTGTTTATAAAAATTGATTAATCTATTTTACAAACAAATTTTTAAACATGACTAACGGCGGATCTATATTGAATCATGAAATGTCAGATGAGCTGCGCCTCAATTGTATTCTTGAAATATTAATATAAAGAATCACCTAAATATTATCATGAGCTAATCAAAGAGACGAGACGAGAAATTGGCATTTACATGCGAAGAGAAAAAATTTGTTCAGCCAAAATAATGCTTTTTTTTTTTATTTAAATATAATTTAAAAAAATTATATTTACCTTTTTTTCTATTTGAAAATATAATTTATTTTATTTGCATTTAGGTATATGTGAAATTTATTTTATTTTTACTCTCTGTCAGGTCAAACTCAATGACATCGAAATTTCAGAGCAAATTATCACCAAATAGAGTTTTATTGCTCCCAGCCTAAACTTAAGCTAGTCAATCAATTTGAAATATGAAAATTAATACAAGGTTGAAATTCAATTTAAAACGTTGTAAGAAAGGCCGTAAAATCGATTTCCTGCCCAGTATTCTTTATTCACCTCCGCTGACGTATCAGGAGCTATATATTTACAAATATATATTATATAAATTATATATGGTGTATATACAATATTTTACAATATTTATGACGTTTGCAGGAGAGGTGAACTTTATTTTGAAGGCTTTTTCCTGAAGATGGATGGTACCGAAACGTCACCGGAGGAGAATAAAGCATGCTGGGCCGAAAAATCTCTTATTTAGATACTATATAATATAATTGTTTTTTTTTTTTCTAATATACAATTTTTTTCACGCAAAAATTTTTCAAAATGATGAAAGAAAAACTTTGAAAATGGATATCAATTCGCTAGAAAGAAATATTTTGATTTTTTAGGTTTGAACTTCATTTGAAGTCTCAGTCGAAAAATTGACGTTCTTTTTGCTTCTTATTTAAAAGCTTTCAGCTATAATCGTGCATAAAGATGCAAACATATAACGAGAAAGTGAAAAGACCAACGAAATTGTCAAAATCAGTTTTTTGTATTCGAGGAACTTCACTTTAGGGAAATCCATTTAAAGTAGAAATAGTAAGAAATCCAGAAGGTCATCCAATTCTTTAATTGGACCAGTCCAAGGGAAAATAAATATGTTTTGGAAGAGGGGCTTGATTAGTGAATATCAAATGAATGTTGATTCAAATGAAAACCTTAAAAGGGCAATAAAATTCCGAAAAGTTAATTGATTTGACAGTTGTGAGGAGTTATTCTTATGGTTCAAATAACGACTAATAGGTGGCAGCGTGTTGCTCCAACCAACAAAAAGAGAGCAGCGTCAGTGCAAAAATGGTAGCCCCATTGTCGACACACAGAGATCTGTTAAGCATTTTTTGAATAGTGACTGTGTTAAACCGTAGAGAGGATTATGGTGATTCGTGTGTGTATGTGTGTAAATGAAGTTGAAGCACACTCATATCTAAAAAAAAAAAAAAAAAGGTATTATCAGACTAGATTGAATAATATCAATAATACACACTGATTTATTAGAAAGTATGCCGCAGGGAGGCTCTTATACTATACCAGATAACTCGTAAGATGATTTTAATCTGTGACCTAAACAAAAAAATATCTCTTAACAGTTCAAATAATTTTATTTGATATTTAATCTATTCACTTAATAAAACAATGAATAAATTATAAATAATGAGATTCTGGATTGGAAAATCTTTAAAAATTTTGTATTGTTTGATAGAAGCTCTTTAATATCAATAAAAATTTTAATTTGCGAGATTAAAGATGAATAAATATATTTCTTTCTGAATATCTTTTATCTATGAATATTTATAATCAAATTCATTCATATGCAAATAAATCAACTTTAGGTATAAATAAATATTTAAATCTATTATATAAATTAATATAAATTTAATTATTCAAATAAATAAAATCTTTTTTTTTTAATGAGTAAACAAATTTTAATTATTAGTATAATTTGAATGGTGTTTGATTTTATTATAACCGATATTTAAATTTGAAGATGAATATATAAAATGTATGCTTCACTATTTTTATAAATAGTTATTATTAATTAATAAATAAACTATTTGTGGAATTGAGAATTTTATTAATAATATAATTACTAATTATAAGTAGTTTATATTTTGTAGCGCAATTCCTTCCCGCAAGAGAGTGAAATGTTTTTCATTTACTTTGATAATGCGTTTGTATGTCTGTGCATCCCTCATAACCGAGAACGAGTGGCCCATTCTTTTAGACAACAGATCCGACACTTCTAGGCTTTTTAAACAAATTTATTCAAATATATTTAGATTATTGATTGTTTATTAATCAAATTCTTAATTCCACAAATAGTTTATTTGTTAAAAATAAACATAATAATATTTATAAACATATAAATAATAAATTGTAAATCATACATAGTTTTATAAAAATTTTAAGTTTTGAACTAAGAAATATTTTTGTCTAAAATAGAAGGAAACCAGCTGGCTTTTTTTCTTTAATGCTCAACGCAAGATTTTTAAATTGATATATCCCTAAGAGAAATTAAAAGCAGGTCTCTTTTTGTCGATCCTCGTTCTTTCGTGGTGGATTTGCTTTTGCGAAATGTTAATCAAAACTCAGATCCCATCTCAAACTATTTTTTGTTTTCGTTGAGTGAAAAAGTTTTTCGGTTAACTAGTTTGGATTGCAGAGACAGTGAAAATTAAATTTCAACAATATTTATTAATTTAACTCCGCTATGACGATGGAAGAATGCAAATCAAAATTTAGAGGAAGAATCTTCCTCTAGAGACATAAAATAGACTTGCATAACACACGCCATAATAACAATTTTAATAAATCAAGATCCATTTATTAAATTTCTCCATTTCGATTGTTTCATTTTTTAAATTCCGAAAATTTATCTGCAACTTAACAGGTTAAGATGGCATCAAAGAATGCTGCTATAAGAATATTCAAATTTTTTCAAAGAGGCATTCAATCTGATGATTATTTCACCTTCATATTTCATCGGAACGGTGGAGGGGGATCAAGGCCCGTTGCCAGCCAATAATAAGCACGTAAGAATGTTGCACGTGCACGAGGACTACTTAAATAGCAATATTGGTGGAAAAGAAAAGGAAAAAAAGCTTTTTGTCCGCCGCCCCCATGGCGCCGCATTCGATGCTAAGCAAATGTAAACATCGTCAGGAGAAAAGAAACGCTAAGAATTTCATTTACATTATTTATATTAAAGACCTGATGGGCTGACAATCAGGCATCTGTTGGCTGATCCCATCAGCGAGAAAACACGTGCTGGAATTATTACGAATTGTAGCATTTATTGTGTAGGTATGAAATTACTATTTGCATCTCACTAGAAATGTAAATGAATTATGTTTTTAGGTGTGGTCGGTAAGATCTTTTAAAAATACCTAAAAATAAACGCCCTCTGATTAACATTATTAGAACTGAAGGCATCTGCAAAAATCATATTGATTGAAATATTTACAAAAAAAAAATCTAATAGTTTATGTCAATTTGAAGATTTGGTTTGGTGTGAGTACTGTCTCAAAAGTATTTTTTTTTTAAAGATAATAGTAATGGCATTAACTTTGGTGACGAAGAGTTATCTCCAACCCCTCCCTATATTCACATTAAAAATAAAAATTAAATTGAAATATATTAAATCCACTAAGGAAGAATAAAAATAGGTACGTTGGATTATTCCCAAAAAAAAAAAAAAAAAAACTGTGAATTCGCAAAGATGCATTGTCGCAACGAACTTGGGTCTGGGCAAAGGCTGCAGAATTGCTCGCTTCGCTAGCATCTGTTTCAAGATAATAATGGATTTATAGATGTTGGTATCTGAATCTAACGAAAAAATAGTGTTATATGGTAAAATTCTCTTTATAAAAAACTTGAACATATTAGTCCAAATTTATTCTTAATTTATAAAATTTATTTATTGAACAGGATTATTTATTTTTAAAAAATTGAGACCATTTTATTTAATTTAAAATAATTTAATATGATTAAATCATTTATTTTTCTGATTTTCAAATTTACTTAGATTTTTTATTGCAAAAAGATAAATAAAACGTCATATAATAGTTGTAACTGAACAGGTTTTCCCGAGAGTGGGGATGCCCCGCTCAGGTTCCGGTATACCTGCGTGCTGGCACTGGTATAGACTTAATGTCTATTAAGGGCGAAGAGGAATTTGTATGCATTTTCAAATTAGAGACAATTATGGTTTTAAATGAAATATTTTTTTTAATGTTTTGAAATTTCTTTAGATCAAACATTTAAGTTCTAAAGGAAAATCCTTGAACTTGTGTTTCTTGGTCATCAGCTGGGAGTAAGAGAATACTCTTTCTGAACAAAACAGCAACTTCCATTTTTTTCATCTGTACAATTTAATATTAAGAAATTCCTTAAGATTTAATGAGTTTATGGAAAAAAATGATCCAAATATAAGGGCGATTGCACCTTTTGGGAACAAGCTCAAAGAAAATTAAATTACCCCTCAGATGAATCAAAATGTGTGAGTCTCTGACTTAAATGACCAAAGGAAATTTTTTATTAATCTTGACCGTTTAATTAAAAATGACTAAAGGGATTATAATGATATTAAATATATCCTATGAAATTATTTTATCAAATAGCATCATCGTCGTCGTCGTCACTTTCTCCCTAGTGTCATAAACAAGATTAGAAAAAAAAATTATATTAATCCAATCGCTTCCTTTTTCCTTTAGAAAAAATTAATTGCCGTATCGGAAATCCCTTGATTAGGAGATTTCTTTATATAGATAACATTTGAATTATGAATATGTCATAATGTTTAAATTGTGTTGAGGCTTTCAAGATTTGAATATAAATTGAGTGAAGAGGTATTCGCCTTAGAATCTGTCTAGTGGTAGAAAGTTTTTTTTTTTATTAATCATTCCATTATACTTCCTAATAAACCGATTGAGAATTAAAATAATAATCCTCGAGAAAGTTTTTTTTTTTTTTTTTTTTTTTCATTTGCACATAAAAAACAAAATTGTCTACCGGATATTAAAAATAAATTTTAAAAATATGACGATATATATATATGAGATTTGAAACTTACAATAAAATATATAAATTATTATATTTATATTTAAAAATTAAAATCGAAGAGCGCAAGATGAGTGGGTGTATGCAAATTAATTTTCTCATATTTCTTAATTTTATATTTATATTCAGGAAGGGTGAATTTTATTTATATTTGGCTTACGATCCGTTGGACCTTATGCTTCCCAATTAAAAAAAAAAAGAAAATTGGTTTCGCTCAACAAGCAATGCTACAAAGGCTCTGATAAAAAGACCAGATGAAGACAGAATTTGCTGTCGAAATGTCGTCGTTAAAAGCGTAAATAAAATATTTTAATAAAAAAAAGGCTGGGCATTTTTCATATCATTGCAAAAAAAAAATTTAATTTTCTAAATTAATGGAAAAATTTATTAGATTTGATAAAATAAAAACAAATAATGGAAAAAAATGTTGAAATTCTTGTATAGTAAACAGGTACTTTCGATTGGCTGGTTTGTACATAATTGAGTCCTTTAGTAGTATGCAATTAAGATATAGTTGGAAATTCAACATAATGGAAAGAACTACCAAAAATTCATATTACAAATTGAGCGACGTCAAGAAATTCCCTCCCTCAAGACAGACCTCAAGGAAAGAGTCAATATTACTCATACATTAAAAACAAATTTTAGATCAGTTCAGACATTTTTTCTGATTACTTCATACTTATCATATTAATCATTATTTGCTTTTATTATTTGTGTATTTTACCAAAGCGACTTTGTTACCCGTCTACCTCCAGACTTGATATAAATATAAACAATTTAAAAATTATAGCACCTTTGGGGATGCTTTCCCAACTCTTCTCATTTAGTTTTTTTTTTTTTTTAATTCGACTTAAATAAAATTTGAAAGTCAGCTCAATATTACTACTAATAAATTAAAATTGACTTTAAACCCCCAAATTTGGCGAAAACTTAATGCTGGAAAAAATTGTGCCTAATGGCCAATCGGCTGAAAAGATATTTGACTTTGTCATTTAATAAGTAGCAAATCTGAGGGGGACTGGACCTCGGCTGAATGATGGGACAATTGCTGAAAGATCCTAGAGATTTGACCCTCAGCCAATACATTCAATTTAATTTAATTTTAAGAAATTTTAAACCAATTTTATTAATAAATGATACAGAAAAATACTCAAATATTTGCATAAAAACGATATTAGCATCAAGTTTAAAACATGATTTTTTTTTATTCAAAAAATTTGCCCTGCCTGATTTACACTTTGAACTTATAAAAATAAATAAAACCTTAATTCAGACACCCTTGGTCGTTAAATGGATTATGCCAAGTAATTTTATTAGCTATTGTTCCCATAAAATGCCATTTTCATGGAGGGGAGAGAAAAATTATTTTATGACATTTTTATTGCCTCACTCTTTGTTGTCTTCTCAGAGCTTCTTATCCGGAAGGATGATTCTTTCAGATACGGATGAGTTCATTTTATTGACCTACTAACAAGAAACAATATAAATATTAGTGCTGGGCTTCGAAAATGTTTCTAAATTTTAATATAAAAAAATAAAAATATTGATACTGATGTCAATAGTATTTAAATGTGTCATTAAAAAGTTACTTTTTTTTATATTAATTTGCCAGTATCTTCTTTAAACCTTCTTTATAAATATAAATTCTTGTATGTAATTATTGTAAAAATTTATTTGTTAAAAATTATAATTGTGATTATTTATTACAATATATATCTTCATATTTTTATATTTATTTATACATACTTTGACATTCAATGCAGAAGAATTATTTACGAAGATTATTATTTGTTTCTATTATAATTTTTATTTATCTGCTGTGCTGATTGTGGCATAAAAATGCATCGCCTGGTAAAAATGACAAACAGTCGATTTAAAACCCAGGGGTTCCCAAACTTTAATGGGCTACGACTCATTCTAAGAAAAGGAATTTTTTCGCGATCCACCTGAGTAATGTCTTTAAAAGGGGAAAAAGAAAAGTAATTACTAAGTTACTTAACGTAGAACATTGATATAAATAATAAAAAACAGCGAGTTCAACATACAATATAAATACTTATTATTACAACTATAAATACTAAGAAAATTAAATACATTTTGTAAAATAAAATATATTTTATAAAAATAAATCCATTCTGTTCACTTGCCTAATTAAAAATATATTTTGCTTGTACTTTAATAAGAAATAATAATAAACAACTTTAGAGTTGTGTATAACTTTTATTTACCGGTACGGCTTTATTTTTTTCATATTTTAGAATTTTTGCGACCGACCTTACCCTCGTCCGAGACCTACACTTTGGGAAACCCTGCTCTAACCCATTGTTTCCTGGACTTTTATTCATGACCTATTTCATTATTTTTTCTTCATGGGCCAGTTATAACAAATGTTAATCTTCACAAAATGTTTATTTAAATGAAGTTTTTTGTGATGCCTGCTTTATTTAATTATGAGCTTAGGACAGGAGGATGCAGCCAGGTGATAAAAAAATTGATCGTTGCCGACTTTTCCTGCACGAGTTGCGTACCTCCTCAGGACTAACAAATTGTAAATTTGAGCCTGGCACTCAGAGGAAGCATATTTGTAAGTGAAAATAAAAATAAAACTGCCGATACCAATGCTTAACGCATGTGTAAATATTTATTACAATGTTAACAAAATAATTGTACTGAACAACCATAAAAATTGACTGGGATTCCTGTCCTAATCTCTTAATTTTTTATTTATTATTGTTGTAACAAATTTGTAAAAATGTAAAAATCTTACGAAAACAATCCAAAAATGGAAATAACACAAAAATTTACAAAAAGAAAAAGGGAGGAGTTTATAAAATGTGAAATAAACCAAAAGAAACTTTTTAAATTTAATAAAAAATTTCATCTTTTATTTATCTATGTTAAAAATATTATAATTTATCTAAGAAAATTTTTTATATAAATATTTATAGATAAGCTATTTTAAATAGTTTCAAGGACTATCTAAACTTGTAATTGAAAATAGTCTAAAAATTTATTTCCCACCATCAAATAAATAAATTTTATAAATATTAAAATAATTTTATTAAGCTTATAAAATTCGAGATTTCGTCATTAGAAATTAATTTCGATTTAT
>JAAAKE020125249.1:0-10878 GCA_010014785.2 Anisolabis maritima
CCTTTCCATTGATACAATTAAAATTTTTGTTCAGTTAAATCTCCAACGTCTCCATGAGTGGTTAAAAAACATCATTTGCCAAAGTTATTTTAAAATTCATGTCTCATAAAAAACTCATGCAAAAAAGACAAGAGACGAAGATAATCCTTTTAACAATTTAAAATTTTCATTTATTTAATTAGATGTCACCCTTCAGGATAAAGGTTAGTATATAAATATATATAAATTGTATGTATATAAATTTATTTATCTTTTGCAATTGTTGTAAAATTAAAATGCCCAGAGGTGTATGGCAATGAGATCAGGAACCTGTGTACAAACCTTTTTAGTTTGCCTCTATTATCCTCCAATTAGGGATAAGTGAAGTCCTCTAAAAAATGATCTAGATCGGATCCGCAGGTGAAAGGAAAATGATCCAATCTTCAAAATAAATCTAAATCTAATCTACAATCCTAACTCAGAACTTGGATTTTAAATTCGATCCTTTGAAAGTAAATCTATAGAATTACTTCAAAAACAAGATTTTTCATTACACATTATTATTTTGTTTTAAAATTAAATAAATCATTTATAATCAGAGTCACAGGAACGTTTTTTTTTTTTTTTTTTGGATGGAAGGTTCAAGGTGGTCACTAAGTGTCCTCTTTTTGGGGAAAGCAGTAATTCTCTCAGCCCTCCCCTAACTGATATTTATTGACACCAAAATTCATTCAGCTGGAGTAGGTAATGCTGAAAGTGAAAGAAAAAATAAAGAATTGCACCTAGAGTTATTTTAATTCTTCTCTCCTATATTGATGTTTCGGCTTAACCGGAAATAATTTGGTTGATTACCCTTAGCATTTACATATTTTGTGTGCTTGTTGTATTCATTTAGTATAAAATATTTGCTATCAAAATGAAATAATATTATTAATCATTTTGAAAGAACAGCTTGGCTCATCTTGCCCATTTTATATAAATGTTAAAACTAAATGATTGCAAAAAATTATAATAACTGAAATGAAAAATTGTTGCAAGCCAAAATATAAAAGAAAATCAAAAATAAAATCTACTCCCATATTGTTAGATATATAATTTTGTAACTTATGAAAAACGGATAACGAGTTATAACTACCAATAGAAAGTGCATATAAGGCAATAAATTGGCAACAGTGTAACGGAACAAAATATTTTAGGTAAGTCTTATTCTTGCTAATTTTTAGCCGATCCTTCCAGTTCAGTGGAGACAGGATGGTTCGAGGTAAATATACAAATTTTTAAACAAATATAAATATAAATGGTGTGTTACAAAACGAAGAGCAGGTTGGCCGCTCCGGATCTTGGTAGTTGGTGTCCTCTTCCTGAATGTCTTTTAAATTCCTGCCCTAGCAGATCAGTCACAGAACCATCAGGACCTTTAAAGACCTCCGTGTTCGCAAATGGATCCGCAAAGCGATGAAAATTCTTCGAACCCCTAAGCATTCTTTATTTACTCAACGAGCGACCAACTCTGAATCCTCACCGGTCGTTCAGCGCGGCGGCAATTCGTAGTAACTTTGACCTATTCTCTCTTAGATAACTATGGCATTGCCCATAAAATTAAAAATCAAAAATAAATATGCGAAAAGAATTAAATATTTAATTTGTCTCGTCTGACAACATGTCACGAATGTCCAGTATCATGTCCTGAGTTGTATAAATATAATTTTTTTTTAAGGATTTTAAATCCAGGATATCCTGGGCAAATAGATTAGCAATTCTACCCTAGATCCTTTGTAAAAATTTGAATTTCGATCCTAGATCCGAAATCCTTTGGATCCTTGAAAGAAAATTTCAATCCAAATCCAAAATTCTAGATCGGATCGGATCTATGGATTTAGATTCAAAATGATCATGCTCATTCCTGCCCCCCAATGAAAAACTAAATAGGATAATCAAAAGGCTAAATTTGATAATCACCTGTGAATATATACTTTTGCCAAAAATTTGGATTTTTATTTGACCTTCATAAATATTTATTTGGCATCTCATATTTAAATAAATAATTATATATTAGAATAAAAATAAAATACAAAATATATTAATTATTATTAATATTTTTATTCCGAAAGTAAATTTAATATCGATACTTAACTATCGATACATGAATATTAACAATATTATAAATAATTTTATTCAAAAAAATCTATATAACATAATTAAAATGAAAATAAATAAATCGGGAGTGGCCTCTCCTCGGCTTCATATAGGTGAGTTACCACAAATATTAGTAAAACGTTTCAGGTAAAGTACCATTTCCGACTATCAGAACATTGAATCATCTCCATCAAATAATATTTGAGTTATCACGATTTTTAGAAAAAAAGTTTCAGGTAAAAGGATATAATCCAAAAGTTGATAGAGATCAATGATTTTGCTATAGGGAACCGATATAAAATTTGGTTAATCTACATTAAAGCATGCTCGAATTATCGTGTTAATGAAAATACACACAGACAGACACACAGATATAATTCGAAAAATGGTATCTTAGGGACTCAGGGAGGTCAATATTGTCAAGATCAATCAAAATCTCTAGATCGAATTTTTTAGACGATTACAATACTTTTCCTATACTACGTATATGAGAAAGTAAAAAAAAATCTTAAAATTTTACAAATAGAAACTTTTTACCTTTACTATCCTGGCGCATGTGTAAGCCGCACAAATCGGACACAGTCACCACGCCCCTGGCGTATACTGAAAAACTGACCAAACAAAAGCTGATCAACGGTGATCATTCACTCTGAAGGTGGCTCATGTGTGGTCAGTGTCATTTGGTTAAATTTAGCACGAGCATTTTAATTAAAGAGGCAAAGAAATTTACAACAATCTTAGTCCTTAAGAAAGGTGATGTCTAGTCCCCGAAACGACAATAGATGTAATAAAAATTCTAGCTATAAATTAATTTTTTATTTATTTTCTTTATTTGCTACTTTATTATTATTATTATAATAGAGTATTTTAAGAGTTCTTTCTAATATCCATCAACTTATAAATAATATCCATTTTTACATATAAATGAAATCACTTTTTAAGAAAATTTATTTACTAAAACATTTATTTCTTTCTCTTTTATATATTTAACAAATTACAACGTATTAAAAAATCAATAAAAAATCAAACATTTATTATAACTACATTAATATATTCATTTTCCTTAATGAACATAGATTAGTCACAAGGAATGGAAACACAAAGGTGTTTTATTTTTTTAAAAAAATATATTATTTATTTATATTTATCTCATTTGGTGAGAGAGTTCATTTCTTATGCTTTATATTATAATCATTTATGATAAGATGGTTTGAAAGGGATGTAAGCGAAGTGCAAAAGCTGTGAAATATGTCGCTTAACGAAAAGCGTATAGAAATATGGAGCAAGTGTGTCTGTGTCGGTGTGTCTGTCTAGGAGTAGTAGGTGTGCCTTAAGAGTCCCACAGCCATACCCTCCCCCCGAGGAGGTCAGAATTTGAGGTCTTTTATAGCTTGAGGTAGATCAGGTAGTTTCATATCCTTGATTTGTTGAGGAATATTCATATTCTTCACTGCTGAAACTGCTCGAGCAGGAGCTGCTATTATTCCAGCCTTAAAAGAAAATACATATAAAGAATTAGTAAATAAGATTATGAGCATGATAATGTTGACCCTAACGAAGTGTTATGATCAACCTTCATAACTTAATTCTCTAAGTCATCTTCAGGGCTTATTTTAAAATTTTTTCTGGAAGATTTGGAAAGATTTTCATCTAGAAAACATAACGTATTGCTCTTTTTATGCAAATATTTGAATTCAATGGAATTACATCATCCATACACATAACAGATGTTAATTATTTAATATTTCTCCAATTTGCCCTTATAAGTGCCGCCTTCATGATCGCAAATTTTAAATCATAAGTCCCATATTGTAAAGAAATAAAAGACAGCAAAACATCATCTGTTATGTAATGAGGAGGTGCTCATCCCATTGAGAATATTAACATAAATTGGACTATAGCTGAAAAGTGGAGACCAATTTTTTTTTTTTAATTATAGGCTCCCTATTTGGCAGAAATCCTTTATTTTTTCCATTTTGAATATATTTAGAGGATATTGCAGACAGGCAAAAGAGCATAATGAAAAAATTTATTTTATATAAAATTTATATATATAAAATTAATTCTTAGAACGTGCGTCGACATTTTATCAGGATATTTAATTTAAATCTTATGTGGATAATGATTCTTATTTATTATGTCTGCTGCAGAAATGTCACCATTTATTTTTATTATTATATTTATATAATATTTCTACTTTTATCTACTGGGTCCCTGAAATATCCTATAAATAGAAACAATTCAGCCAATGTATTCTTTCCTTTCTTTAAAAAAGTATGTATTATTTAATCCAGGATTTTGGCCTAAAAGAACCAGTCAGGAAATTCCTGGATTCAAATATCAGCCAAGGTCATTTTAATTATTTCAAATTAAAGATAAATATTTTTATTAATATATATTGTTTATATTATATAAATAAATAAGAGAAAGATTCACTAAATAACAAGAGCTCTCATTAAAAAACTATTCAACATGCAAACAATAATTTATCTTGATAGTTTAATTTTCTACATAATCTTAATATACCAAGAAGAAATCAGTGTCAAATCCCTAAAGACTCGACATAATGGTTCACTCATCAGTTATTTATCGGTTTCATCTATGAACGCCATTTTGGTGGGAGACAACTTACAGGCAAGAAGAAGTGATTAATTAAAATTCATCCTTGTACCTCTTCAATTGCCCAACAACCTATACAACTGTTCAGCATATGTCGAGTTTTTAGAGACTTGATTCAGGCTTCTCCTATGCTATCATAGAAGCTTAAGTGTGTTGTTTGAACACAAGTTTAGTCAATTAAATGTGGAAAAGTAATCTGTATAGGGCATATTATTTATAAGTATGTTGAGCACCTATTTTAAATTCACCTAAATAATCTTACCTCTTGTTTTTCCAATTTATTTTGATCTTCAATCCTTGATAAAATTTCATTCATATTTGTTTCTAAAACCATTCCTCCCATTACTAGTTCATTTAAAATATAATGAACCTAAAATGAAAAATTAAAAAATAATTTATCAGAGAAAGTTTAAATTATGAAGAAAAAAAAAAGGGATAAAATTCACCTTATCAACATGAAATATCAAATCCAATTCACAAACATTTTCAAAACATTTATCAAGAGTCTCTACAAAAACTTGTATCAAATCTAAAATTCCAAGTTCAGATTCTGATGAGTCAACACAGAATACAAAATATAACGTAGCATAATGTCGATATATCAATTTATAATCTGAACCGCCTATTAAACTGAAAAATAAAAAATTTCTATTAATAAATTATTAATATTGAATAATAGTAGTTTTTATTATAACAAACAGTTACATTTTACCCCAAAGACATTTTTTAGACAGAGCGTATAGACAAACTATTTTTCAGTCTTACCAGCCTAATTTTTTATTTCGAAATTTTATGTGAATTTTTATTTAGAGTTACTTCTGGTTTAAGCTTCGCCTCTTTTTTCATGTGCCCAGGCAGGTCACTATAAAATATTTCGGAAGAAAATGGATGTGCTGAACATAAAATCAAAGCAAATTTAATCCATTAGCAAGAAAGAAGGTGCCAGAACCCTTCTAAATACGTCCAAATTTCTCTCCTATTGCAAATATTTACGATTCGGATCTCAAATTTCTCCTTGTTTTTTCTGTTCCGTTCTTTTCAGTGTGTTTTTTCATTCAGACCCATGAAATCTTTTCTAATAAAATAAAATTTAAAACAAAAACACTATTAACTTTCCCATGGCGCTGCCGGGTTTTCAAAGGGAGATATCTCTCATAATTCCGACACATACGTTTAGTTTTTAGTAAGGTTTATATTTTTTGTTACCTTCCTCCTTCTAGAAAATTACAGACGTTATCATCCCTTTTTGAGACAAGCTGGAATGTTTCTTTAATTATCTGTTGTTGCATATCTTCATTCTATCAAATTAAAAAGATATATTGAAAGACAAAGAAAATATGTTAAAAATATTAATAACTTACAAAATATTGATAAAATTTTGACATTCTAGGTTTTCCATGATTATTAAATACTAATATTGCTTTTATCATCTTGTATATAACATTAATTATTAATTAATTAAATATAATTAAAAATCTTTAGGTTAAAATTTGTGACAGATAATGAAATAGATGTATCGTTCCTGAATGAACTAAATCATAGGAACGAGTCCAACAAAGGAACGAAGAACAACCAAGTTGAAAAACGAACGACCGCTCTTTTGACCATTATCTCACAGGCGTGGGAAAAACAAAAGTTTTAAATTAACACCTTTATAAAATTTGTTAACTTATTATTCAAATAATTTTTGAAAACTCTTTTTCGGCATCTCAAGCCATTTAGACACCACTCTTATTTATTTATATTAATTGATAATATAAATAAATTTTTTTCGCTCAGAACAAGAAGCAAACCTCTGACCTTTGGTAGGTGAAGCAAGACTTCTCTTTATCTCTGCACTAAGGAACAAAGCTATTCAAATAATAATAATAATAATATTAATATAAATAATTAAACTTTCTTCTTCTAATAAAATCTCTCTCTCTAGAGTAAAAATCGGTTTTTATTATGTTTACTTTCCTTTTCTCATTTAATTTCAATAATTTTAATTAATTGGTTAGTACAATAAAGATTCGTTAATAGACGCACTTGTCGTTTTTCGTTTTCACAAGTTCAAACAATTTTGATTTATTTATATTATATTGGCTACCAAATAATATAAATAAATAAGGGTGGAGTCTAAATGGCCTTAGATGTTGAAAAAAGATTTTTAAAAAATAATAATTTTGATCTAATCAATTATTATTATTATTACATTAATTATAGTTTATTGTTTAAAAAAATGAATTTTCCTATTCCAAATGACCTCAACAACTGTCGAAAAAGACTTAAAAAAAGCATTTTTCGCCTTTGAGTTAATTTTTACAAAAAAAAAAAAAAGCAACCAGAATCTACAGGTTCATTCCCCATAAGAACGATTTTCAAAAAACAAAAGTTAATTTAGTTGTAATTAAAAAAAAATCATTTATATTAAAAAAAAAAACATTTAAAAAATCTATTAAAAATTAAATTTTAATTAATAAAATATTAACATTTCTATCAAAATATAATTTTATAAAAAATTTTGTTTCATAAAATGGCAACACTGCTCTAGCGAAAAATCACAAAAATATATCATTCGTTTCTGATTTCATTTTTCGTATTTTTGCTCCTAAAATTATTTATAGTGGGTAAGAAATTATTTTAATTTATTAATATCATTTACGTTAACTAACATATAAAATAACTAATTCATAGTAAAAAAAATACTTTTATCTTTTAACTTATATATTTCATAACATGCATGCTTTATATTTTGACATCTAACATTTTCTTAATTATCATTATTTATTTAAAGTATTCTAGATATTTATACAAAATGATTGAATTATTTTATTTTAAAATTACTTAATTAACAAATGTTTTCACTTTTTATTTAATGACAAATTTTTATTTCAGAATAACAGTTTGTGTTCATATAGCAGTTTTCATCACAACAAAAATTGCTCTTTAATGTCATTAAAAAATATTTATATAAATGATTTAATAAAAAAACATGCATTTATAAAATTAGTGATTATTAATTCATTAATATAAATACCTTTTTTTTTAAATGCTTTTTACCTGTCTACACTATTTTATATATATATATATATTTATATACATAAAATTATTTTAGGAAATGAAGTTCAGGAACTAATAGCCCAAGGTTTTCTCTTCTTTAACTAACTTACATAAAAAACAAATTTTATTTTAGCTTGTTTATGATAAATTTTTAAATTTTTGTATTACTATCTTTAAAATATTTAGATTTTAGCCTTATTTAGTATTTTAAAATTTTTTGAGGCTCTACATTTATTTTCATAAAATGATTTTGATTTATCTGTTATATAACTTTAATATATTTTAAATGTCAACTTGATAAATTGGCATTTTCATCTTTCAGTATACTGATAGATGAAAAATTAATATAGTTTTTGCCTAAGAATATCACATTCTAACATTTTTGACAAATTCTTTGAATATATGTGAATGTTGTATTATATTGGATGCTCAAGAAATCAATATGTGCCGCCTTATTTAATGTTCTGGATTTATATATATATATATATATATATATATATATCTTTTCCTACCCTTTTATATGGTTAGCACTCAACACATAAATATAGGGAGCGCCGTTAGAATCCCGACAAAATTGTATTTGAAGTTCTATATTTGAATTCAGGAATAGGAGGAGCACTAGTTAGCTAAATATGTCAGTAAGACTTTCATAACCCAAAAATGACCGAGCTCGTCAATCCAAGCATGGAATATGGTAGAAGAGCGACGATTATAGAAAGCCTTCATGCCGGAAAAACGCCCACCGAAATTATTAAATTCTTCGGGAACCCAAGATCGACTATATATGACGTTGTGAAGAGATACATAATCTCAGAGGAGTCCAAGGAGGGCTCTTCCACTCCAAAGAGGAAAATACACTTTAGACAGAAATCAACAAGGACCCCGAGATCCTCCGAAGAGCCCAAGACATGATTTTGGAAGACCCGGAGACCTCGCTTCGGAAATTGGCCTCCTTCTTGGGGGTGAGCTTAACAATCGTCCATCGATTCGCTCAAGAGGATCTCAGATATACCTCCTACATCCTCAAGGCCCGCCAAATGCTCTCCGAGGCCACCAAGCTCAAAAGAATTAGCTGCTGCAAGTTGCTTCTGTTCTCATTAAAACACGAAACTTATTAAGTTTTTCTCTGATGAAAAAATGTTCAGCGTGGATGCCAAAGTATACTGGAGGAACGACCATTAGCTCACCCACAACCCCAACGACGTTCGTGTAGTGGGGAAGACCAAGTTTCCGACCAATATCCACATCCTGAGCATCGTCTCAAATGAGGGCGATATCGTGTCGCCGCATTTCTTCCAGTAGGGCGAAACGGTCTCGAAGGTGGTTTATTTAGAGGTCTTGAGGACAGTGGTAAAGCCGTGGATGGAGACTGTGGCCTCTGGGAGACCGTATATCTATCAACAAAATGGAGCACCCACTCACACGATCCATTTAGTGCAAAGTTGGCTCTCTGACAACGTTGACATCTTTTGGTCTTTGGGACCTAAATCATCTGGACTACTACTTGTAGGGCGTAGTCGAGAAACAAACCTCAAGTCTAGGCCCCCTAACGTCAACTCCCTCCTGGCCGCTATAGAGACAGAGTTCCATGATCCGCGATTAGTTGAAATCAGCGTGCTCACGATTTAGGGCAAGGATCGAGCAGGTGATAGAGCGCAGCGTGGCTATATAGAAGGAAAGTTCTTACCAAGGATCCTTTAAATGAGATATAACAGAATTTTTGGTATAATGGCTTAAATAAACAACTTTTTGCATAAAACGTTTTTTTGTCCGGATTCTAACGGCGCACCCTGTAGATCTAGCTAAATAGAATAAACTCATTTCAAATTTTAAGATTTCTTAAATTCTATTAATCCATGCTAAGTCATTGTTTATTTGTTTTAAAAAAGTCAATCACAAAGATTTAATTAAAATAAAATTAACTTTTTTAAAACAGGCATATCTAACTGGTGGTCCCTGAAACTTCTTACAAAATGATAAATTTTTCAATTAAAATAAACTTCATCTTTTGGATTCTAATCAGTAGTTAGGAACAATTTTTACAATTCCCTTAAGACATAATTGTTAAATAGGAAATGGTCGACGAGTCCAAAGGCATGTGATTTTTTTAAACAGAGAACAAAAAGTAACAATTTTTGTTTAAATCAAATATCCCCCAATAAATTGTCCAACAAAACAATACTCTGATACTAAAACTGAACCCAGAAATTTTTCTTGTGGGGGAGATTGTGTATAAAGATAAAGAAGTATATATTATTTAATGAAATGTTAAAATAAAAAATAGAATTTATTATATCTTTAATTAAAATTATTGTTTATTAAAATTTCTATATTTAAAAGAGCCCCTTTGATTAAAGTTTAAAAATAAAATAACATGAACTCATAAGGTTTAAATGGGTTGATATATATAAAGTAGACTAAATGCTTAAAAAAGCAGTGGGTTTTGATATTTTGTTTAGGGTGGATTCTGACCTCCCATTTTCTCTCCAAGATCACTTCAGTGGGATAAATGCATTAACATGGACATTTTATCTCTTGCATACTAACAATAAAGTATTTAAAAAAGAGATAATATGCTCTGTCTAAATATTTTAATATATGTTCGTTATTTTTTCCCTGTAGGTATTTGGAAGATAGAAGCTAAACTTTTTTTTTAGCTTATTTAGAAGGAAGGAAAAGAAAGGAAACAACCCCAAAAATTATGACTTTTTTTTTAAATTGAACTAATTTTTGTCAAGTGGCTCTGTCAAAATATTTTACTTTTTTTGGGAAAGATTTCATTAGCCCGTCTATTTCATTTATTTATTTTTTAAATCTTTTGAGTATCTGAGACCATATAGACTATAAACAATTGTAATAAATTACGATACAATTTATGCTTATTTATTTGATTTAAATGAATTTTCATCGGAGTATTTGGGATCAGAACCCACATTTGGAAATCAATAGTGACAATGTCAATGTATCCCCAGGGGGGGGGGGGGGGGTAAGGAGTGAAATTTAGAGATATATATGTGTGTATATGTATATATGTATATAAATATTTTTTGACCGCCCGGAGGGAAAAATGGAGATTTATAAAGTAATATAGAAAAGGTATTA
>JAAAKE020125260.1:2556-14960 GCA_010014785.2 Anisolabis maritima
TTGGGATTAATAATATTAACTAAGAATGGATAGAGATGGCGAAACTTTTTTTAGCCATTTAGGCTCCGTTAAATTAATTTTATCTTACAGGACGTGAAGTGAATCACTGATCCTTTTACATCGTGAAGCAATACCTTTAAGAAACAGGGGCTATGGCGCAACTAGGTAAATAGAAGTTGGTAAATTATTATTTTAATTTTTTTTTATATATACCCTTAGAGGCCACTTCATCTAAGTGACAGGGGATTGCTTTTCCGTCCTGAGCGATAAGATTTTATTGGCACCCAATTAAATTAAATAAATATAGGTCTCAAAGCTGAAAAAGATTAACAAAATTTATAATTACTCTTATTAAAATAATATTCTATAGTAACAGGGATTTAGTTGGAAACTAAGACCTAAGCGCCTGGATAAATTTAAAATGCTGAAAAAAAACGTATATTAAAAAATTAGTAGTTGAAATGAAGTGGTTTTGTGACGTCATTGAAGCTATCAATTTGGACAAAGATCTCGAACTTGGTGACTCCCGATGAGCTGGAGGACAGGCCATGCTTTTAGAGCTGTGAATAATGAGGAATATATTATAAAATATTTTTCGGTAGTTATTTGTCTTTTAGTACGATCAGAATCTTGAAGTCAAATTAAAAACAAAAAATAAGTATTTTTTATTCTAAATAATTCATCTTGTCTTTTTAAAATAAAATTTATCAGTTAACAGTGAGACTCAACCTCGTATCTACTGCCGTTCATTCTTAAAAATCCATGATAATTTTGAAATATCGTATTGTTTTATATTATTTTTATATTTTGTAATTTGTACGAGATATTATTATGAGGCTAAAAGCAAAAAGGAAAAAAAATTTTATTTTTCTTTTATATTTTATTTCGAATTTTTTAAAATGATTTCTAAGAAAAATAAAAATTATATCTTGAAAATCTTTATATCTACTGATCAGGTGAATTGATATTGGTAAGAGACATCATATCATAATGGATGGTTAGATATATGATAATATTTTGAAAATTATGAAATGTTTATTTTAATAAATATAAAATCAAATATAATATTATAATTAATGATTAATTATAACAATGAAAATGTTTAAAAGCCAAATCAAAAAGCAAACAACTTGTGAAAATCATTAAAGTTTGTTCTCTCTGATTCCTAATTTAAAATAAAAACAAAATAGATAGCTAGTCATATAAAGTGATTAATTAAAATCGAGTTCAACTCGTATCTTTTCTTATTTCTTGATGAATAAATTTATTTTAAAATATTCTCTATTTAATAATGTTTATTTTTTTAAATCTAAGGCCTTACAGGCTTCATTAAATTGAATGATCCAATAATACTTTAAATAAATTTAATAGCCTAAGTTGGGAAATGAACCCTAAGTTTATGAAGTAATAAGGTTGATATTCATCATAAAATTGTCTCTATTTGCCGCTAAAATTCTAGTTCAAAATTTGTCCTTATAATACCCTTTTTCGAGCAATCTCAAAAATTTCAGTTTTAAAATACATAAGATTATTCAATTCTAAGAAATGTATTGGAAATTATTAGCTTTTGTGAACATTACTAATTATAAGTCTAGAAATTATATAATATAAATTTTCGGATATATAACAGTAGAGCAAAATCGACGGCCGGCAACATGTTCGTAACGACATTAAAATTATACTTTTCAACTTTATTATGCATTATATTCCAAAAAACATTTTTAATGTATTATAGCTTTTTTTTTTTTATTAAAATAAATAACCTACTTTGAAAAAATGTTTAATGCTTTTTTAAAACCATCACATAATTATGCTTTTTTTTTACACTGAATTGGATGGGTGCACATTCAATTTTTCACTCTAATTATTTTATAACGATGACTTCATTTGCAGTTTCTTGAATTGGACCAGGGACAGGTTTTGTGCCATAAGTATTAAAACGAAGTTTAATTCTTAATCTTAGTTCTTTATTGAGAGGCCAACCTCAACAAGCACCTTTTAAAGTCTTTACTCTCTCTTTCTCCTGTTCTTCCTGGGTGCATGTAACCCCTGATCATTAAGTCCGTTGGACCTTATGCTTCCATATCCAAAAGAAAAAAAAAAGTCGCTTTCTGATAAGGTATCACAGGTTGCTAAGAATAATTGCAGTGGCAGCCTGGGTGTCTCTCAATAGAGAACCATTATGAATTAAACTTCGTTTTAATATTTATATCCCTGGTCCAATTTAAGAAACTATAACTGAAGTCATCGTTATAAAAAAGAATATTTATGCTTGTTTTTTTTACTCTTAAAAACTCCTTTAGCAATTTTTTTAATGTGGTCCGCAGTTAAAATCAAACTTATATGGGTCTTTATACTTAAAATGTTGTATATCACTGATATAGAAAAATATTCCTATCAGATCTAAAGTCTTAAAAAGCGATTTTTTTTAAATAATAGATATAAAATATTTTTTTCGTACTCATGGTTTGAGAAACAGGATTTACAAAATTGCAATTCCTATAATTCTAAAACGAGCCATAAATATTTTACTATAATATGAAAATTTCTGATTACTCATAATGTATTACAACATTATGACGTGATTAACGTCTCAAGATTGTCAACAAGTATTTTTATTTATTCTCTTAAAAAGCCTCAATAAAAGTTTAATTGGAAAAATAATAAAACAAAAAAAAGTTAAGAGGAAGTGCAAAATGGATAATTTATCAAATTTTAATACTCATCATGTCGTGGATAGTTTTATATTCATATCTTAATTTTATTCATTTTTTTAAAAAGTAATAAAGTAATTAATAATGAAAATGTATACATAATATATTCATTTTCTTAACTTTGAAATTTGGAATCAGGGATGACTAGAGAGGAGAAGAGAGCTTTATAAATGTAATATTACTCTATAGGTAAGAGAAAGTAAACTGTCATGTCATAGAAAAAGAATTCATTAAATTAATTTTTCGATATCAAAAAACAGACAATGATTATTTATAAATATAAATTTGAGGATAAATGCTATTCGTCCATATTTATTTAAATTAATCTCTAGCCAATTATTTTATTTACCCCAAACATTAACCCTATCTTTAACTTTGGGAATGTTAAGCGTGAATTTCCGTTGAGAATTTGGCATCGATTTTTTTGCGATCCCAATACTAGCTTTCGCTATGCTTACTTACGTATATAGACAAGAATCGAGTTTGAGAGATTTGCCGCCTAGATGCCAGCACTGCATGCTGCCTTCCGCCATACGCCTAATTTCCAATAAATTTATTAAATATTTTCCTTTCAATAATTAGTATGTTTATATGATACGGAAAATGAAATTTTTTATAATTCTAAGTCCTGCTCTGCTACCAGTTCGGCAATCGTAAATAGAAGATATATATAACAAAGTCACTATAGCTGAAATGGTAGAGAAACAAAGTATAATAATAAATTAATTAATATCTTTAGTTGATAGTTAAGGGCTGTCGCACCCTTCCTCAGGTGTAAAAAAAAAACAAACAAGACTAAGGGCTTTTTGTGTTTACGGTAGGCTTAATATGAAACCAGTTGAAACAAAGATAAAATAAATAAAAAAAAATAATGGAAATTTAAAACAAGAATCTGACCCATCCTCCCCCGCCTAGAAGGGATTTTTACTGTATCATTCTTCTACAGTTCAAGAATCAAAGTCTAGATTTTACAATTTTTACAAATAATTTATTAAATGTCATGTACAAACATTTTTTACATCTAAATTTTTTATAATAATAATAATATCGTAATGACAAATAAAATTTGAAAGAAATAAAAAATTTTAAATGATATAAAGAAAATAAATATATAAATAATTTCATTTATTATTATTTATATATTGATTTATTGATTTTTTATATGCAATAATTTATTTTAAATAGTCGACTAAAATAAATACTTTATTAAAAAAATAATTATTAACAAGATAAAAAAATTTCCTATTGAATATGTTCGTTATGGGGAGGAGGGGGGGGGGGGGGAGTCTAAAACCTATTTTCTTTACTGATGTAACATAAACAATACTTTTGAATTTCACTTAAAATAATTAAGAAAAGTAGGATGGTTTACAAATAATATTGAAATTTTATAGTAAAAGAAGGATAAAGGAATTTATTAATTATGATTAATTAATTAATTACGTTTTTGCCTGGATAGACAAACACTTTTTTTAGAGGTCCGGAATGTCAAAAAATAAATTGCTAGACTTGATAGACTCCTTTTTCTTTACTTTAATATAAAAATATCGTTTCTGGAAGAACAAATAGCAGCTTATGCGGGAAATTTTATAAAAAATGATGTAACTAGAGAGGGAAGGAGGGGGCAGTTCGAATAATTTTATTGATATGAATACGAATAATGGCATCTGAGGCCATTTAGATTAAGATTTTAGATATCCTATATTTAATTAAATTAGTTAACAATCAAACCATTTATATTTATATCAAATGATTTTAAAATGTTACATCAACTGAGAACAAAACGAATCAATATTAGGGGCAATAAGATAATAATCAGCCCTATCTAATAAATTGGAGGGGAGGTTTTATTTTTTTAAAATGGAATAACCTGTTTGCGATTTCTTTTGATTTTCTTATTCTGGGAATTTATATATAAGTTAAAAAATAATAAAAATTTTACCAAGAAAAGTTATTCAATTACGATTTGATGAAACAATTTTATGAGATGGATATTATTTTTCTAGAGTATTGGATTATTTTGATTATATATTTTTTTAATTATATATATAATTTGAATTGCACTTCAGGTAGATTGATTGGTGCTACCTGGAATAAGATTATACACGTGCTGTGTTTGGGACCAGTGAACAATAGTCGGGCACTCCCCCTCCCAAAAGACAGAATATTGTAAAAGAATAAAAATATGGGAAAAAAATAAAAAGATAATACAATTCTGAACATATGAAAAAATAATGAACAACTCCAAGAGGAACGATCGCCAACTGGTGGTCAAATTTAATGTAAGGATTTAGATGTAAAATTTTAATGTATAGCCGTAGGGGTAAAGCACATTTTCGGTTTGGAATATAAATGAGCAAATATAGATACATCTAAATAATAAGTGAAAGGTTAATTATTATAAAGATTATTATATTCTATCCTAAATATACTGTATGTGTAGAGAAAGAATTTTATTTAGTGGTCCGTGAGATTTCAAATTTTGAGTTACTGGTCCGCGAATTCCAAAAGGTTGACGACCACTGCTTTAGAGCAAACAAAATAAAATATAATTTTTGAATTCCCTCTCCCCTATCTCCCCAAAAAAAGAAAGGCTATTATTCCCTGTAAACTATGGATAATTTTTCTTATAAAACTAGATTTGATTTGGTTAAGGGCAGCCTCACCTATATTAATAGATGGTAATATTTTTTTAAACAATGTCATTTTTAAGACCTTCCACCTTAGAAAAAAAATTAATGAGTTTCTAATCGAGTTGTTAATCAAAAACCTGCTGATAATTTTCAAATATTATATATATCAAATACATTATTAAAATAAGAAATATCTAAAAGAGTTAAACTGCAAGTGACATTTTTCAATAGAGTTTTAATATATTAATATAATAAAATGAATTTCTTTATTTTCCTTTCTATTTAATTGATTACGTATCCACTTGGGAAATTAAAATAAAAAACTTTTATCTCAATATTAATTAATTTTCAATATGAACCGACATAATATAAAAGAGGTGTATTGTAATCATAGTAAAAAGGAGAGCAGGGGATTAACACGATTATGCCTTTACCTTTGGCGTATTCAGAAGGAGGGGTATAAAAAGTCAAAGCCAAAAAATTCCTAGCTATGCTACTTGTCTTTACAACCTGATTTGATTATTTCCTCCTTGTTTGTGAACAGTTTTAGTTTCATTCTTCTTTTTGACCAATTAACTACAAAATATACGATATATATATTATATATTTAAGATTTTTGAATATTTAATTTAGAGAAAAACTTTTTCAATAAAAGTTGGGTGCGATTCTTTATTATTAAAGTAAAATTATTTTTTATAAAATTCCTTAGTAATTTCATTTTATTAAAAAAAAAAATTTCATTTATTTTTTTTTAAGTCTTTTTCGGCATCTGAGGCTATCTAGACTCCGCCCATATTTATTTAAATCAATTGGTGGCTAATATAATTTAAATAAATTTATTTGCTTAAGACGGGAAACCCACTCTTCTTGGAACGGGAAGTGAGACCCCTACATCTGTTCCAAGGGGTATGGGATTTTTATTATTTAATATGAATCGGACAGATTTATACTATTATTTGCCAATTTAAAAATTATGGGGGAGTGGTCAATTTTAGAGTCTATATTTTTTATATTTATAATGAGAGTGTTTAACTTTTTTTTATTAAAGCAAAATGACCATTAAAATGTAAGAGAATAATTAAAATTTTGAATTTATGTTATATGTTGAGCTTTTGTTAGGCCACTTTATGTTAGTCACATCGGTTTATTTACTCTTTGGAAATATTTAAAAAACTAATAGATGTACCGGTAATAAGTGATAGAAGAGGGAAATATTTTTTTTAAGTAGCTTGCTAACCTGTTTCATCCTTAATGACCACCTTATTTGCTGAAACTGGCGATTTGATGAGATTGAAGACGGCGAAGATGAACATGAACAAAACGAAGATCATTTTGTTCATTCTTCTAATAAACTAAGACACAATAAATATTTTGTTTATATTTTTTAATTGTTTTATTTTTTCGAATAGCTCTAGTCACACACAACACGCGCGCCCGGGCATCGAAATCGACACTCAAAAAAAAACCCGAATAAAGCAATTGAGAAGCGATTAAATCCGCGTCGCGTCGCGGCGGCTACTGACGTTGGTTAGCGTCGCCTCTGCTGGCTCCGGCGCCCACCGTCGTCGCCGCCACCCGAACTTTACCGAATTGAAACGAAGACATGACTGACCAATTTTCTTCTATTATTCTAATTTATTAAATTTTATATCTTTATTTAAAATAAAATTTTTATTTGATACACACAAAGAGCGAGATTTTGATACAATCCATATTATTTAAAAAAATTTTTAATCTCATGATTATATGACTAGTACAAAAAATTATAAAAAAATTTTATATTTACATTTTCATATTTGAACAAATTATCTCTGTAAATCTTCAAACAGGGGCGTCATATGAGGGGGGCAGAAGGGACATTTGCCTTCCCCTCACACTAAAAAATAATTTTTTATTTAATGAAAAAGTTAATTAATTTGCCTAAAATATAGTTATATTTTGATGACGAAAAAGTCTACTTTGTATAATGGTTGATTAATTTAATCAATAAGGAATTTGTTTTAAATATTTTGACTTCTATTCTACTGATTTTTAACCAGCGGAGCGCAATCCACTTGTGGACCACAATATAATATTTTATTTACTAATTTATCATTAAAATAATATTCACTATGTTCTGTAGATATATATTTATTTAAACGATGAAATATTATTTTCGAAAGATATATGTTCACAAAAATATTCTATATTTAGTGATTACAAAAAAAGGTTTTTTTTTTTAGTTTTTTTCGATATTTCAGGCTATTTAGTCCTTATTTATTTAAATTAAATAAAAGAGATTAAGAAAAATTGTTCTATTGAATTTCTTAAAAAGCAAGTAATTAATTCTTTTCTAAGA
Organism: Anisolabis maritima; assembly: GCA_010014785.2. Classification (NCBI taxonomy): domain Eukaryota; kingdom Metazoa; phylum Arthropoda; class Insecta; order Dermaptera; family Anisolabididae; genus Anisolabis; species Anisolabis maritima. Next base: position 10,242 of record JAAAKE020125260.1, read on the forward strand.
AATTGCCTAAGGCAAGAGAGAGAGAGAATAAATAAAAAAAAAAGATAAATTTTTGACTTGTTGAGAAAGATTTTAAAAGAGTGGCAACAATAAGCAGCAGGCTGGCCTCAAGGTCGCAACGTGGTCAGGCCGTGCTCGACAATGGAACAGGCTCCGCCTACTGCAGACTCGATTCTTGGTATCAACATAGGAAAGTTTAAAAAAGACACTGTGCTATCCCTACTGAAAATATCGACTCGATTGAACTTTGCTTTATCATCAAATAATTTTATTCTTATATATTTCGATATTTGAAATATATGGGACCCTATACAAGCAAGCGTGTATCCATAGAACTTTTACGAGCAATGGGGGGGGGGGGGGGTAAAATGTTTCAAAAGTAAATTTTTTGGGTACTTGACTGAATTTGATGAACTATTTATCATTTGAGAAAATAATTAAATGCTTTATAATTCTTATGATAGAACTTTTTTTGTCAAGTTGATTGCAAATAAGAGGGGGGGAATTTAAAGAAAATATATTAAAATTATGCTCTGGCTATTTTCAACATATAAATTGAACGTGCCAAACAACACACCCTTAATCAGGTGGTTATTGAAACACTGCTCACGTATATTCTTGTGATTATGTTATGATGGAATTTTATTTATTATCTATGAATAATATAGCAAATCCATGAGCGCGTACTGGGCCAATGCCACTCTCTAAAAAAACTACTATTTCCGTATACTTACTTAGGAGGTAAAAAATTTCCAGCCTACTCCATTATTTTCTTCTTCTTGATACTGGCCTAGGTAAGTCCTTGGTCCTCCTAGGCTACGTCTCTCTTCATGCAGTCTTTCTAATTACTCATGGCCCATTTACTCTCTCTCTCTTTTGGTGTCACATCTTTACAAGAATATTGTTTTTTTTCTTTTTGAAATAAGCCATTCTTATTGGTCTCATTAGCTTAATAGAATAGGAGCCCTCTAGCTCCCAGGTTGGAAATCAATGCTCAGTATAATTATTAATGTATAAAAACAAATGATAATAATGCCTCTTTGCTCTTGTTCTAATGGATATATTCATTCTAAAATAGGTTTTTTTTTTTTTTTTTTTTTTAATCATTTATTTAAATAAAACATTGAGTTGGAGAGTGGCGCTTGTTTCTGCTCAAGGTAGAACGGACATCAGGTCCAACCCAGGCAACTGGCTAAATGCAATAATAAAAGATAAACAAGCAAAACTTCTATTAACCCTTTTGAAAAAATTGACAGAAAAAACCGCTGAAAAATTACCTATATGTTATTTAGCTAAAATTAATATATTTGGAGTTATTTTAATTTTTCTGATTGAATATCAAACGATGTAACACTTCGAGTGAATCGAATGATATCAGTTTGAGGCTTTTTTTTGTCTTTGTATATAAGCTTATTAGCTTAATCAATTAATTTCTTTTATTAATATATGACGAGTAGAAAGTACAGTGGCACTGGTATAATCTAGACAGTGGGTGGTTATAGAAACCCATTTATAATTTTTCTAGTGATTATCACATTATGAAATTTTATTTATTATCTATGAATAATAGCAAAGACTCGGATTCAGTGATTCGCTTCCTGACGTGAGCGACAAAAATTTATTTATATAATATTGGCTACTATGAAATATAAATAAATAAAGTATCTAATAAACTAATAAACTGTCGAAAAAGAAAAAAAACCGTATTCCGCACAAAAAGTGCCGGCACTCGAAAGAGTTATATAATAATATATAATAATATACGAGTGATAATTTTTACTTATATATTTACATATTTATTTAGTTGATCTATTTGAAAATTTTTAAAATAAATTATATGAAAAATAAAAGAAAGTAAAAATAGGGTTTTGCTTTACTCAAATCTAGACCTATACAAACCACAATATTAAAAACTCGTTCAGTATTTTAATTTTTATCTTAATCCTGAATTTTGAAATATAATCAAGGGAAAAAATAGCCGGCAGGAGTTGAAACAATGAAAATAAGACCTTTTTATTCGTTTTGTAATATTGAATAGAATAAATAAAATTAAGAAATTAAGAGAAAAAGAGAACAGATGGAATGATTCTCCTTAACAACTAAAAAAAGGAAAAAATTCATATCTCAAAAAGGACTTGTCATATTTGTATTGTGTATTTTGCATTCACTAGCTTATCTTCTTTAGATGAAATGAGTGTACGTCTGTCCTTCAATAATTTAAGGGATGTATAAATATTCGACATTACTTAAACCACTGGACTTTTATCTCGAAAACCAAAAGGCCCATCGGTTTAAAGAATAGTGCATTCACTAGATTATACCCCATTGAATTGAACAAATGTATCTTTGTTTCTCTATATATTCATGGTTGTCCAAAGGAACGATATTTTGTTTTTAACCCGGGTCTTATAATGTCGATAACTATAAGACTTGGAAACTTTAACTAATGCAGACATTTAGTATTTATAAGTGGAGAAGTAAGGTCAATGAGCCAAATTTAAAAATTTCCATTCTGAGTGGAGATATAAGGGTGGGTTTTCAAAATATTAAAAATTAAATATTAAATTATTTGAATAATTTAAAATGATGAAATTTTGCATCCAAGTAGTAATTACAAATAGAAATCAATTTTATCTTTTGGAATATCTTCGTTTTGCTCATGGGAGGCGTTAAAAAATAGAAAAATTTTACTTTAAAAAGTTTTTATAACAATTAAAGAGGAGCTGTAAATACGGGTATCGAAGCAACAATGGAACTAGAGATTTATGATTATATAAAAGTCAGTTTTTTTGAATTGCATGCAGATTCGAATAGAAATAAAAAAGTTATTCAGATTAGCATTTTTGTTATTCTGCCCAACTTTAAAGGCTTGGAGCCGCTGGACAAAATCACATCAGGACTCATTTCGTTTCTCTCCTGACAATTCTTTTTAGTTCATTTTAGAAAATTAAAAGTAATAAGAGTCTTTTTTTAAGCCTTTTCGGCATCTGAGGCCACATAGACTTTTAAACGGTACATGTATAAATTTAATACGATGCTTGTAATCCAGGCCTATTTATTTATATCAATTTAGTAGTCGTTATAATATTATTCTATTAATAAATTTTTTTTTATTAGTTTTTAAGAAAGATTCAATATTGTTTTTTTTTTTTTTTTTTATTAAGGTACTTAAGAGAGAAAGAGGTTCTACTATGAATGCATGTAGTTCTGCTCACTTTGCAATGCTAAAGATATATCTTTTTTTTTGTCTTTTTCGGCATCTGAGATTATTTAGTCTCCGTCCTTATTTAAATTAATTGATAGCTAACATAATTTAAATAAATTTTTGTCGCTTGGGATGGGAAGCGAACCACTGATCTTTGGTACGTACTAACCTCTAGCTGTGCACCAAAGGGCGGAGCATGCTAAAAGGCTCTGGACTGAATAGACTCTTTACTTAATCTTTCTCTTTTTTGATTAAGTATACTACATACTGTAATCTTATATAATATTTATTTATTCTTTTACTCTCTGTTTATCTGTGTGTGAACAGAAAAAATTATAAAAATTTAGGGTGTTTTTTAGACACGTTATCATGCCGTGAGTTGGGCCGGTCGGTCGCCTCTGCCTTTCCGGATATAAGTGATTCCATTTTCTTATTATTTTTATTATTTCAACATTTAAATTATATATTAATTTATTTTTTAAATTAAATTTGACTATAAAAGAGAACAGTTCGCACATTTTGTGAGAACATGAATAGCGACCACGAGTGCCCCGAGCTAAGGCTTCTCCTGACTCCCCCCTTTCTTCCCCATCTCTAAATCAAGCGGTAGCATGAGCAACGGCCGGGTGCTTCTCTGTCTTTGATATGCCGACTATGAAAAAGTGAGTGAAGTCAAAGAAATAAGAGCAACTAGAAAAAGACAGAGGGAGAAATATCTTCGATCCATTTTTCCTTAGAAAGTGCAAAAAAAATTTTTAAAAAAGTGGGAAATATTTTATTAAAACGGGTCCCCATAGACCTCTTTGAGAAATGATAAGAATGTATATTTGGGCCTATACGTTGTGGGAAAAAGAAATGGAAATTGCTTATCTGTTTATTTTTAATAATTATAGAAATTGCTTCTTCTTTTTTTTTATTTATTTCAATAATATTTTTTATTATTTTTTTAATCATTGTTGCTTCTTTTAATTTTATTTCAATAATCGGAAGTCTCCGCCCACTTTGCCTCGACTTGGCCAGGCGAGCCTGTTTCTAGCTTATTTTCTGTCTCTTTTCCACTCATAGGAAGTGAAAAAAAATTGATAAATTATTCTTTCTAATTTTTTAAACAAGAAAATAAGTCACTTAGTTCATGAACGGGTCTTTCAAGTGAACGAGATATACTTTCAATGAACACTCTTTCTTTCATAAGGCCTCAGTTATTTAAAATTCATGTAAATAAACCTAAGGACAAAGATGTTTTTTTTATGTCATTTTATTCAAAAGAATCGTTCAATTTAAACATCTTTTTTTTTTTTTTTATTAATTAATCAAAGTTAAATAAATCAAAATAATCAAAATTAAATAAAAAAATCAAGCTCTTCATAATTATAAAATTAACCCTACCTTAAATAACTTTCTAATATTTAAGAAAGCTCAGGCCAGTTCAAAAAAAGTGATTAGGGAAGCTAAGAGAGAATCCTGGAAAAAATTTTGTTCTTCTATAAATCCAAAAGTTAGTTCTAGACAAATAT